>JAPMOQ010005340.1:985-11399 GCA_026543055.1 Argiope trifasciata | reverse complement strand
CGTATTATAGTATAAGATTTCTACTGAATCTATTGTTTCCTCGGTCAGTTATTTAGAGATTAATCCTTGGTAAATAGCTGCGGTTGAGGTGCTATTTATTTAAATTTTACATAACTATACTATTCCTTTAACCATCCCGTAGATGTAAGCAATAAGCTGACCAAGTTTCATCACAATCGGACGAAAATTTTAGGAAGGCATAAGATACATACAGAGAAACATTCATTTTTATTATATAGATTTTATCTGTCTTTAAGTGTAAAATGCTACATTTTCCCCTACAGACAACTTTTGGAACTTTTAGGGAGTATTCCTCTTACCCATGCAGTTAATAGTCATGGTACAAAATTTGGAGATTTTGTGACAGAGAGCTTTGGCTATAGAGGTCTCTCTCCACCGTCATTTTAAAAATGAAAATACTTTCCATATTAAATTTGAGATATCCTCCACAATATAGTTGAACGTTTGCTTGTTCATGTGAATGGGACATACTACCTCTGAGAATCAAGATAGATAAATTAAGATCAATATGCAATCGTTGCAATAAAATTGTTAATATTCATCAAATTTTGGCCACAACACTATAATCTGGCAAGAACAATGATATCCCTAGTAGCACATAAATATTGCACGATATTATATAACATTGATCAATATTCGCAATATTGTTTAATCTAATACTATAATACGAGGAATGGTTGCCAAGTCAAAAATCACCCCAGAATTAATAAACTCCGGTAAACTTGGGGGCCTGGGGTTTTTGGCCACGAGGAATGGATTGGAGCACGGTTTTGAAGCGCTACGGTCGAGCAGTTCGGAGTTACAGATAGGATATTTTCAAACTTTATTAGTTCGCCATAATGGCTACTTAAATTTCCAAGCGGTAACGTGCTGTCATCTATAGCCAATAGGGCAAACTAATAAAGTTTTATGTTTATGCTGTTATAGGTTTATAATACGTTTCTTATGTATGTATATATGTTTGGTTTTTCTAAATAAATTTGTCAAAAATATTGAACTTCAACACACTTCAATCTTTACCTTTACTTTACCTTTCCAAACTCTAACTTTGTTTAGAATAGTTTACAATGGTGCACTTTAACCGGTTATCTTTTAACCAATGGTTTTACAAATTTTCTTATGGCATGTATTGTTTTGACAAATCACAATTGAAAATTTAAATCTTCGAGTTAGCTTCGATAAATGTTTTCTCCGAGCGGAGCTCGGTCACCCGCTGGTGTCATATAATATCACAAAAGACAACGCAACAAACTGGGCTATCTGTGAAATGGTTAAAAATACATATATTAATTACTTCTCCCAACAAGAAATATGATTATAAAAATGTTCCAATGTCTGCCTGAATGGAACTAAAAATTTTAATTTTATATAAAAAGAAATATCCATTACGACCAATAAAAATCCAAGAGTATAAATAAATAGTTTTCCTAGATCAAATAATTTATTAACAAAACATATAAAGCATTCATTCTTCCAATCTTGGCCAAGAAGAAAGAATCAGATCAGATTATTCAATGGACTTATTTGACTGTATAATAAATTTTCAACGTCAAAAATGAAGCTTTCACTTCATATGGGAATTAAATCGACAAAAAAATTAGGCAATCTATTGTTTCCAGAAACTCCAGTTTTTCTGTTCGATTCTAATACTTCCTTTCATAGAAAGAATTTAAATTTTTGCAATCATTTCATTATAATAGAAAATTTAGTACCTCAAACTAAAATTGCAGGAAACAATTGAAAAGGATTCGTTTAAATTAGAAGTAGCAATTTTATATACCAAAAACAGTTTTCGGAAAAAATTCTAATCAGCCTTGTCAAAATTCGGCAATTGTCTAGATTTTTATAGACAAATTGATCCACCAGCAGATGTCGATAACATCCCTATATTCGAGATCAATACGAAGCAAAAAGCTTGAAACACCCAGCGGATAAAAAGCATGAAAGCCTCCATTTTTCCTCAATAAGCTCTAAGCATACACTCTCAGCTATGAGAGCGAATTTAAAATAAGTTTCCAGATTTCAATTTTTTGTTGTCTTCATTTATTCAAAAAACTCCTGAGGAAAAGAACATCATGTTCTCGCATGATAATAATACAAATTATACTAAAAACATAATATTATTCCCAAAAACCATCTCCTTCCTTCAAAACTGGATATTAAATTAAAAAAATGTATAGACAACTTTTCAAGACTGACACATCGTTTTCAGAAACTCCAGTTAAACTGTTCGATTCTAATACTTCCTTACATAGAAAGAGATTTAATCTATGTAATAATAAACCCGTATTATTCTCAGAGAAAGGAACACTCTTCCAAGAAATTCTGCTCAGTAAACTAAATATACATTTAGTAAATTGTCTTAATGGAAAGAATTAAGCTGGTGACCATTAAAAGTTTGCTGACGAAAGAGAAATTTATTGTCCTAGAGTTGTTTAAAACCGCTTTTTTGTTAAGATTTAATAAAATAATCTTGGCATCATTATGAACTAGAATGAAGAAATCTGAATACTTTAAAAGCAATTCTATACAGTAATCACGGGTCCTATCGAGAATCGATACGACTCCTTTTAAAACTTTAAGTCCATCATTATAAATTGAAGTGAAGAAATTCCAGACCGGATTGTGGTAACATTTGCTTAAATCTATTTCAAAATTGTTTCTTTTTTCCCCCTAATGGACGCAAAAAATGGATGGTAACCACAAGGCGTCGAGACAACAGTTTCAAAACTATTGATTTACCGCTCATTTAATGGCGTTTGGAATTGTTAGGAATGGTATTTTAAACTGAGCTGTGTTTATTGCTTCACTGCATTTTAATGTTTCAAATGCACTTAAAGTGTCGGATATTTTCAGAGGTCCAATAAATGGCTCTTTATTTGAATTGCAATGCATTTAAAATAGCAGTGTGTTTCATTAAATCGAAACTAGTGACATTGGTAACCTTGAAGCTAATTTGCATATTTAGTAAATATGCTTGGTTCATATTAATCACACTCAATGAGGAAAGATAGTCTCGAAAGTAATTATTAGGGGATGCATTTTACCGATTAATTGTGACCACTGGGTCACCTCGAAATGAGGATGAGATGCCTCCGGTATGGTGGTTTGATCTTCCCAACCCAGTGGGTACAATAATGGGTGGGGGTCTGATCCTCCTATCGATGACGAGACGTACTTCCTACGGGGAGGGTTGCACCGAGGTCAGTGATAGCCATTAGGATTCAATCACAGTTTCCGCCAGTGTTGCTGTTGCGGTAGTTCGGTCATTCAAGTCTTTGCGAGATTTATCCGTGTGCCTTAGAGTGGTCGGAGTTTAGTTGTATGATTTAACGATTAATCGTTGTGATGCGGTTGATACAGAAGAAACATAAAACCAAATAGGAATTTTTGATGTCTTTTTTTTTTAATAAAAATTCGATACAATCCTGCAATTGTGGTCACTAAATTACTTTTTATATTTCATAAATTGAAATCAAGGAATACAATATATTGTAAATATATTACAATACATTGAATGCAATATATTTATCAAATATATTGTATTTTTGATTTTTCTCGTTTATATTTTTCTGAAACTACAGACCGATAGACGCTCTAAACCTTGACATATTTTGTTCTAAATTTGTTATGATGCTACATTTGAAATCTAAAATTGGTGTAGTATTTTTTTTTCTTTTAGCTGTCTGTTTTTAGCTGTTTTGTAGCAATACATTTTACATTATCAGACAGACAGATTTCCCATAAATGGATTTTATTCAAAAGTTTACGGAAATCTACACATTTTTTTTGTGAAATACATAAACTGAATTTCGTCCATCTAAATCACAATTTTTTTTGAACTGTATAATTCACAGTTTAACAGATACAAACCATGTCACTGACCTTCCAACTCGCTTGAATAGCAACACTTCTGGGAATTGTGGTTGAGTCTTACAGACTATAACCGTTCAGGGTACAACTCTTCCTTAAGGAAAACGTGCTGTCATCGATGGGAGTAGCCAGAGCCCCACCATTTCATGTGCCTTTCAGTATGGAGTGATCCAATCATCATACCGGAAGCATCTCATCCTCACTTCAAGGTGACCTCCAAGGGCAGACATATAGATATAAGAACTATATGGGTGTCTGTAAATGGTAAGAATTGAATTAGATGATCATGGTGTCGTGCCCGTGTTTCCACGGAAGGGGGGTGCAGTAGCTTCTGAGAGTAAAGACCCCTGAGCACTCAGAGGACAGAAGTTTGACTTCTAGCTCAAATGAAGGTTACACACACATTCGCTTGCTCAACCCCGTTTTACAGGGAGGAACATTCATACATCTCACAGAAAGAACACAGAACAACCATGTTCAAGCCTGGACTCGAACCCGGGAAGAACAGATCACGGGGAAAACATGCTATCCTTATGTCAGGATGCCGACAGCTGAATTTTGTCTGCTTGTCTTGGTTCAATTGAATATGAAGTCACAAAACTCAAACAGCAAATTATTATAAATTTGCCAAAGATTTATCATTTAAAATGTTGACATGGCAGACATTTAAAAATAAGTCCGAGGTCGAATCAGCTGTGTTTCGGTACAAGCATTTGCATGCAATTCAAAAATATATCGATTTTTCTATAACTGAAATTTAGAATGTTTTCTTAAACATGTAGTGTCAGGTTTTAGGTTTCAATGTGTAAAAGAGTGTGTCCAAAATGAGTGGAGTTACAAATGATGTGCTGGGGCAAGGATTGATTCCCTAGCCCTTAATCTAATGGAGAACAATCGGAACAAAATATCAATAAATTTATACCATTTTTTGAAATAAAATATCATAAAGGAGCAAAAAACAAATTTCTACCATGTCTCGGACATTATTTATAATTACTAAATCACCGACAAAAATTAAGGTTCAAAAATAATTCTGCTGAGGATGCCTCTTAACCTCATTACGCTACTATCTTCTACTATAATATTTGGATTTCTTTATTATACAAGGTGTTTCAAAACTCTCAGACAACAATTTAGAAGTTAAAAATTTAAGGTAATTGGAATCTAAACAAGCTAACAAGGTGATAAGAATCTAAATATCTCATCAAGGCATTTTCACATTACAATGCATGGGCGGAGAGCAATCGGTGAATCGCTAGGCCAGGTATGGGGAAACTACGGCCCGCGGGCCAACTCCGGCCCGCCGGAATTTTCTATCCGGCCGGCGGATAGAATTTTAATTAGCCGGTCAGAGGCAAATTAAAAGCAATATTCATATATTATATATCCATCTCCTTTTCTACTTTGTTTAAATATTATATTTTTTTCTTCCTTTTTTTTCAAAGAGTTGGTAATAGCTGGTTCGAAAGCAGATTTCAAGATTTCAGTGCCATTCAAGTAGAGTTGGATATTTTTACCATGCCATTTAAAGTAAATTGTGAAGCAGTGAGGTCAGATTTGCAGCTTGAATTAATTGAGTTGCAATCTAACAATCATCTCAAGCAATTGTTTCTAAATATACCAAAGTTAGAGTTTTACAAATCATTATCGAAAGTAAGTTTCCCAAATTTAATATCTCTTGCCCAGAAAATCAGTGCTATGTTTGCTTCATCTTATATATGTGAACAAGTGTTTTCAACTATGAACCTTAGAAAGAATTATTTAAGAAGTAGACTGACAGATGAGCATTTAGCCTCGTTTCTTAGAATCAGTACATCTCACTTCGAACCTCAATATAAGGAACTTTTAAAAATGAAATCGCAATTTCATTCATCTCATTAATATATTAAATTGTAATACTTGTATATTGTTTTTAAAATTTTAGAAAAATTCATCTTGGCCCGCCAAACTTTATTTTTTCGATTTTTGGCCCGTGATCGAAAAAGTTTGCCCATCCCTGCGCTAGGCGGTGCCCGTAACTGTCACACGGAACAACAAAACACCGAACGGATATGAGAGGTACTGAATCATTTTACTGACAATTTGTACTGCGAAGTTTCCTAGAAAAAATAAACTGTTTTGGGAAGAGGAATGTCTGAACTAAGAGAAATAACAATAAAAAAAAAATCGTCAATTTTGGTTGATAATCAATGTTTTTAACGAAGTCGGATACCTTAAATAGCTCTTTCCATTTTTTGCCAAACATATATTTCGTTTATTGTGTATAAAAATACATAGTATAGAAAAGAAATCAGCCCATTAATATACCGTAACCAATTAGATAAAAGATATGTCTAATTTGGTTATGCGCATTAAAAGACTAAAATGCTTGGTATTCTGTTTGAATCTGAGCGACTGCCAACTATTTCCCAAATGATCATCAGCTGAAGAAACCTCCAAATAATTAACTACGCAAAGCAGAATGGCAACAGTGAATGAACCGTAATTAGAATCTACTCTTGTTCGAGAAGAAACTAATTGCAGTTAATAAGGCAGAAGTGAATTCTGTAAACATTGCTTTATTTTAAAAAAAAAAAATTAATAACAGAAAAAATTACTATGGATAATTTTGATTTGAGCTTGCTTAAGATCAAATTAATGTGTTTATAAATTCCTTATTTAAGGATCATGGAATGTATATCATTTTTCAATATATATCATCGTGAATATTTTACAGAATTGTATACTTTGTCCCTTAAGGTATTCTACTATTTTAAAAACACGGATTATCGACCAGTGGCGAATTTTTTAAAATTGTTATTTCTTGTAGTTCAGACTTTTCTCTTTCCAAAACAGTTTCTCTTCTCAAAGAAAAGGAAGGACCCGACCTATCATCCAGGTCACATATTTTTTCAGCTAAAATTTGTCTTTCACTTCGAATTTTTCAAAACGTTAAATTTCGTAAAAATTCTCCACCGTTAGTATGATATCTTACAAACTAATAGATGAATTTATATAAAAATTTTAGGGTATGTTTCAAATATTATGGGTCATGAAATGAAACATAAATTTTATGGTCGGTGAAATACTTTTTCATTTATAGATGTTTTTAGAAAAATTAAGTTTGTGAATATATGAAAAACCACATATATACGTATATTTTTACCCATAACTTCTTTGCATCCCTATAGTGTCCTTAGAGTTTGGTTCATTTCATTCATCATTATATTCTATAACTTACGTATAAAAATATAAAACGGCTACATTATAATTTTGTGTGGAGTGTCAACCGTTTTGGTTAAATTTTATTCAAACTTACTACACATTTTCCTATTTCTCAAAATGTATTATATTTTCAAATAATTTTGTTGCATTTATAGTATTTTATACCATGATTAAAAATACATTGAAAACCGTAGTTTTATATAGTTTTTTTTTAATTTTAATTTTCCAAAATTATTTCTTCGAACGTAGTCGATTACCTTAATCACAATTTTTTTTTCTTTAACTTCAATTATTGATATATATTATTTATAACTATAAATCCTAGACAATAAAGGTTATCATTTTCCTTCCGCTAAAAACACAGACATTCCAAATCTGTACTAATAATAAAAAGGAATGTTTGTGTGTTGACTTTCTACAAATCGAATTGTTTGACTTACATCGTCCCCTGAATACTTTGGTGGTTAAGAAAGTGTTTCTTAGATAAGTTTTCAAAATTTTGAAATTAATGAAGTTTAAATTACATTTTTAATACATTTTTTCTTTCTATTTCCAAAAATATTCTCTCAAAAAAGTAATTTTTACACGTGTTTAAAGACTTTCCCTCCAAAACACTTAACTCTTTTCAATGATGCTAATTTATATGTTGAAATGTTTAGTTCCTGCTGTTCGTCAAGATTTAATAAGCTTTTTAATTTATTTTTAGACTTTATAACATAGCAGTCTTATATTTTTATATGATTATTAAATCGCTTATATATGTAAAAAATTAGAATTTAAATTTAGAATTTCTACCTTTATTAAACAGTGTATAAAATTCTTGAAATAGACCTTATATCAATAGCACAACATTAAATATTCCCTATTGTTTAAATAGGCAACCCTTAATTGAGAACAACAACTTACAAATGAAATAAAAAGCGTTCTATCAGTCAAATCAAAGTATCCGTGGGCATTTAATAATAAATTTAACTTAAATGATAATAGGGGTATAATTAGAGTTAAAATTCAAATTTTGTGTAAATTATGAAACAAGAATTTCGCAATTAGATGGCACAAACGAATTAGATTGTGATTTTTTGAATAGCGATAATAATCATGATGTTTGATGGCGACTTTTGAGTATTGATAAAAGCATATCATATTTAATTTCGAATTATTAAATATTGACAAAAGCAGAGATCTATGATAATTATCTGTATCCTAAATTAAAAAAAATAAATATAGTCATTGTGAGTGCTGATAAAAACTGACGATATTTACTTGAATTTTGTGAAAACTGATAAAGGCAAAATATATTTAATTTTAAATTCTTAAATACTTAAAAAAAGACAAATGTAAAGAAAATTACAAGTTTCCTAAATTAAAAAATAAATAAATATAGTCATTGTGAGTGCTGATAAAAACCGACGATATTTAATTGAATTCTGTGAAAACTGTTAAAGGCAAAATATATTTAATTTTAAATTCTTAAATACTGATAAAAGCAGAAATCTATGAAAATTATCTGTTTCCTAAATAAATTAAAATAAATATAGTCATTGTGAGTGCTGATAAAAACAGACGATAATTAATTGAATTTTAGGAAAACTGTTTAATGCAAATTATAATTAATTAAAAATCTTCAAATACTGACAAATGTAGAGATCAATGAAAATTATTTGCTCCCTAAATAAAATAAAATAAATATAGTCATTGTAAATGCCGATAAAAACAGACGATATTCAACTGAATTTTGTAAAAACTGATAAATTCAATTTTTTTAAAATTTTAAATTCTTAAATATCAACAAAAGCAGATATCAAGGAAAATTATTTGCTACCTAAATAAAATAATATAAATATAGTCATTTTGTATCTTGAGAAAAAGAGATGATATTTAATTGGAGTTTGTGAAAACTGATAAATGCAAATTATATTTAATTTTGAATTATTAAACATTGACAAAAGCAGAGATCTATAAAAAATATTTGCTTCCTAAATAAAATAAAATAAATATAGTTATTGTGAGTGTTGATAAAAACAGACGATATTTTATTGAATTTGTGAAAACTGATAAATGCAAATTATATTTAATTTTAAATTCTTAAAATATCGATAAAAGCAGATAGTTACGAAAATTATTTTCTCTTAAAATAAAATAAAATGATTCCATTATGAACTTAGCTATTGTTTTATTCTGTTCAATCAAATCTAGTTTCCCCTTTACATCCAAGAAGGTTCCATCCTTAATTATATTATTTTTATTTGGTTTAGAAAGCTTAAAACTGAATAAAGAACGCAAAAATTTATAAATATTGCAAAAGTGTTTTGTTTCTATGAAAACTTAAGTTCTTTCATAAGGCACAGATGAAACAAAATTATATATTGCTAAATCTCTCTCGTCTGTAACAAGTATTCCGACAACATTGTTTCTGCTGCTAACTAAATGGCAGACATAAAAATAAAATGATTAATGATAAGGTTTTTCGTGTGTTTCCCCTTTACGTCTGGGATGTTCTTTTCTTCAGACGAGACGAGCGCTGTTCCCATTAGCAAGCAAGTAGCAATCCATTTCGTTTGGTTTTGTTTGTGTGAAACAAATTGTTGATCGTCTTTCTTTTCGATTGTAGTTCATTGCACGCAATGTGGAAAGATGAAAAACGGATGCAATTAGGAGCCATATTTGGTCATAAGTTTAAAATTATAAGTTTCTGAATTCTTCTGAATAAATGAGATTTAATAAATATAATTTCCGAATTATGAATTTCAAATTTTTCTAATTTGTTCTGTGAGAATGCGTATGTTGAACCAATATTGTGATTAAAGATACTGTAACTTTCCACTGCCCCTTTTATGATAAGCTTCATTTCCAGCCAGTTGTGCCACTGCCTGTTAAAACGCTTCGTTGTTAAATGCTATCAGATTGTTAAAAGGGGAATCTTCTTATCGCCGAGTGTCGTTGATTCTGATCATTAGGGATGTCAGCAGAAGGACTACACGTGGGGTTCAATATTCAAGAGAAACAAATCGTAGCTTCAAGGCAAAGGAGTGTCAAACCATATGGATGCCAAATATTTCCCATTGTGAAGGTACTATCATTAATATGAATTCCAGAACGGACATTTACGAGGACGCATCAATGATGGCTATTTTTTACTTCAGGCTGGAGCCAAAGAGTGAGGCAGTAAAGAATTCAAGTGGACGAATGGAAAATGAGGTCATTAGACAGAGCTAATGAATGGACAGATCATCTATGCTATTGAATATCTGTTTTAAACACTCGAAATAGACGCCCAAAAACACAAAATTAGAAGAAAAATTTAATAAAAATATGA
>JAPMOQ010005336.1:26615-51301 GCA_026543055.1 Argiope trifasciata | reverse complement strand
ATCAGCACTCGACTAATACTTTCAAGGAAAGATTTAATTAAAAACAGCTTATGAAATGAATTCTGTATCAAAGTACTAAAAAATATTTCTAAAATATGTTTCAAATATATTTCTTTAATTTTGAATTCAACATTATATATTTTACGGAATTTCAAATTCAATTTGTTTAAATTCATCACCAAACATCATTTTTATCATGGAATAAAATTTTAATAGTAAATCGAATAATTCAAAAATCAACTATGAAAATATTCAAACTGAACACTGTCACCAAAAATACACCATTGTGTAAATTTCAAAATAGCAGGAAGTAAATGCAAACTTAGTTATAAAATTTCAATTGTACAAACTTGAAAACGAAATCAAATTGCTTTTAAAAACTCTTCAATATACTCACCTTAAATACTCCCAAACTTGGACAAGGTCTCCTATAATGAAGACCAAAAACGATTACATTATTATGTTCGCTTATATCATTATGAAACAAACCAGTAAAAATTTTATAATTGCAAGAATGAGAGATAAACTTTATGGCAATTTATCATTGTTTCTTTTTCCAATTTCAGGTGTTAGCTTTTGAAAAATTTCAAATATATAATGATTGGACTTAAATGGGTTACATTTTAATAACATTTTTGCTTTTACAAAAAAGAAAAAAAAAAAAAATTGACGGAATAAAATTTTGGCCAATTTAGTTTAATCATATTTAAGTTCCCTTTAGAAGCAATACAAAGTCTATTTTGAAATAGATCATTAAATTTTGAAGTCAGTTAAACAGGAGTATATCCTGTTATCCAAAACATCACCACTCCTCTCAAAGACCGATTCTACATCGATGGAATAGCATTTGGTCTTGATGAATTTAATATGCCTGACCAGCTTACATGGTAGTTCAGGAATCAAACTCATTTTGAACTCAGAAACTTCTGGTGCCAAAGTCAAGATTTTACCATCATGGCTGACTAAGTTTTAATGCACAATTTTTTAAAAAAAGAGCAATGGTTTGCTACAATCCTATTAAATATTCATTATTAACTATATTATTGAAGGATGGGCAAGCTAAAAATAACATGGTGAAAGACATTAGAGTCTCATAATAATAATAAAGCAAAAAAATGAATAAGCTGTTTTTTTTTTTCTTAATTTTTTTTACATATTTATTATATGGAATTGTTGAATCACAATTAACTTTTCAATATACAGTTTCTTATACTTATCTAGAATATATATAAATATATTCAAATCTTCATTTATGAGATGTACTATTTTTTGGAAAATATCTGAGAATATTTAAAAACTATACTTAACAGATTTAAAATATAACTACTTAGGAATTTTTTTAATCTCAAAACTATTGGATTTTTTAAAACAGCGTATCAAAATTGTTAATTTTATAAGTGCATTTCTCATTTTTTTTCTCTTCCTTGTTTTGAAAATTGGAATTCTATTAAAATAGTCTATTTTTATAGTCTCCAAACTTATAAAGCTCACATTTCCTTGACATATTGATTTAAAAATATTTGAATATGGATTAAAAATTTTAATAAAATAGTGTTTTGAAAAGTGATATTGCGATTTGTACTCAAAAGACTAATATTTTTCTTTACAGGATCTGGAGTTATGTAAATATAATCTCCCCCAGGAGAACTATATTTTAACAGAAATTATGATATTAAACAATGCCTTTCAATACTTTATGATTTATTATTTTTTTTTAGTTTTGTAATTAATCAAAATGAAGTAATGCAGAAATAAATTACTGAAAATGTGGATAACCTGGTCTTATTGTAAAATCTAGAAAACTATCTTGAAGTAAATAGTTGAAATAATTTGAAGTATAAAATTAATATAAAATATTTTCTTCGCAGCAATAAAACAACTATTAAAATTTATTAAATTTTAGCTTATTACAACTATATTTCTTACAATTGCAATTTTTTTAAACAGCTAAATAATGTTTTTAAAAATATCAAGCATAACTTGCCTTTGAACACATATTTCAATCCAGGAACGTGACATTAGTACATTTCCCACTTATTTGAAGAGCCAATACAAGATTTTGATATATACAATAGCTATTTGCTAAATTTAATCTATAAGACCCCAGGAATTTATACATTTAACAAGTGTTACAGTTTTTAATATTGCTTTGAGAGTGATATTTAAAATTTTCACAGACTAAAAATGGACACACTCAGATAAATCTTGTTTAATCTAAAATTTCAGATTTTTATAAATTCATATAATTGTTTTAAGGTAAAATTTTAAGTAAAGATTGAGTTTTTATTTCCCAAATTCTGGATTTAAAAAAAATAAAAATTTGCAAATCTATCTATATCTTCAAACAAAGAATAAATTGCATTGCTATCTGAAATAAGTAAACAAAATTAAAAAAATTAGGACATAATACAATTAGGAATAAACTTTATTAGAAATAACATACACTTCATAAAAAAGCATAAATTTAACATTAGATTATAGTAAAATTTAATCACATATACACTCATTATATGCAGTGCAACATAGACATATACAAAATATATAAATCTTCTACAAATTAAACAAGGAAGTGTTTAATGACACAAACACAGAAAAATACTGTATTAAGTAACACAATTCCACAGCCCCAGTTTTCCCTACAAAATAAAAAAAAGAGAAAATATTAAATATACGTAAATCATTTATTAAATTTAAAACAAAATTTAGAACAAGAAATAGAATTCGAACTGCCATTAATGAACATTGAATATAATATACGCAAAGAATTCAATTATATATAATTCTTTTAACATATCAGTAACTATACTTTCTAAAATCCATTAGCAAATTGCTGTTAGTTTAACATTTTATTATTTCTTCACAATAAGAAATACGTATTTCTGTGTATTTCAAAGCTATAGAAAGATCTCTGTAAACTTCCAACTCAAATGTATGGCTTCATTATAGTGATGAGCAGTTTTAAAACCCAATCTTGTTCGCAATATAAATACATACTTGTTCTTAATTATTAGGTTGGGGAATATGTTTGAAGCGTTTTTATCAAAGACTTTTTATTTAAAGAAAATCATTAGCAATAACAATCAATTAATCGATTATGCATTCGCCGTTGCAGTTTACGACTTCTTTCTACTTCTCGCCCGATTGCTCGATGCTGTTCCTCCAAAAATTGTCTGGTCTGGTATCGAAGAAGTTGTTGAGCCAGTGTTTAAGGTCCTCTTCATTGTCGAAGGTAACGCCTCTCATATGGTTCCACAGGGAGCGAAAAAGATGGTAATCCAAAGGTGGAAGGTCCGGAAAATACAGGAATGATGAAGGACCTCCCATTCGAGCTCTTATAGCGAAGCTTTGCCGACTTGTGCAACATGGGGCCTGGAGGAGTATGGTTTGGCCTAGCAGATGGAGTCTTTTCAGTCGCCCAGCCTCTTTCAATGCGGTGTAGCTGAGCTATGTAGAGCTCCTTGGTGACTGTAACACTCCTTTCGAAAATTTACCAGTACGCCATGCCCTCCCATTCTGAGAGGCAAGTTGCCAACGTTAAAATCGCCATTTTTGAACTTGGCAAACCATTTCCGTGCTGTAGATTCGCTATGACACCTTCTCCGTATACGTTGCAAATGTCCCGTGCTGTTTATACAGCTTTTTGGCCTCGTTGAAAAGCGAAGAAGAGCAGGTGTCGATTTTTACCTCCAGGATATTCCATTTCTAGGCCTTAAAAGTGATTAAAAATTAAATGACCCAAAAAGACGATTTCCCCAGTTTTGTAGAACAGAAAGAGCTCTATCGAATAAATACTATACACTTTGTCAATCAGCAAAAAAGACTTTGTAAAACAAAGAAAATATAAAAACTATACGAACTTATTCCCAAACCTAATACAAATAAAATTATTTGTTCATAATTATAATCTTGTTCATAATAAATTATTTGTTCATAATTATAATCTTGTTCATATTAAATTATTTTCAAGCAGATTAGAATTGAAGTTAAAATTACTTTTATTGGACATAAAAATACTATCTCCAATAAAAGTAATTATTGGACATGATGTATATCAAATTACGATGTATTTCAAATCAATCTAAGCTTAATAAATAAGCATATAATATGATTTTTTGAGATTTTAGAATAATAAACTTAATTTTTTTTTGTGGCATGGCTTGGTTAAAATAAAGTTCTTTAATCAAGCCATAGTACAAAAAATTAAATTTAAGTTATAAAATTAAATTCAGTCAATGCATTACCATTGAAATCAATAAGGAAAATTCCAGTCTTAAATAATGCTCTCAAATGTTATCAACGTTCTGAACTTAAAGCTTTTATCTATACAAAAATCTGACAAAACATTAATTAAAAAAAGATATCAATATGAAAAGGAAATCAATCAGTAACAAAACATGAGTAAAGTTATTAATATCATTTAGCTACCAGATAATGCAAGAATAATAATATGCGTATGTAATCTGTATTATTATTATTATGGTAAAATTTGTACCATGATTAAAGTAACTGTATGAAGTTTTAGAAGATTGAGTCTGTTTTTAATCTGAATCTGTGGCCTAGTGATTACTTTTTACTCTAAGCCTTAGAATGATTTAAAAACTTGTAGCAAAAGCCAACATTTTTTTTTTTTTTTTCATAGCACCAACTTATCTAAAAGCTGGTTTTTAAAGCAAATATATATAAGAAATTGAGTTTCCTAAATATTACTGCTTGCCAAAGGGGAAAATAATAGGAGATTTTTTTTTTTCAAATGATGCTAAAGATTACATTCTATAATTCTGAAACAGATTACATCAGTAAAATCCAATTCTTTCAAAGCAAAACTTTATTGTTTTCTAGAAATAAAAAAATGTATCGAATAAAGACATCACATTTTCCGACTAATTTGTGTATGGTTGATAATTTAATCATTTCTTAATGCATATGCAATTCATATAGAGCGTGTAAAAAAAAAAAAAAAAAAAAAAAAAAGGATTTCAAATTAAATATTTCCAAAAAATTCGCTTTTATCCGGTTTTTGAATTTTGGTTAAAAAAATGGAATAGAGAAAAATATTTTATTTAATTTATATAAAGTAACAAAAAACAAAATCAACATCAAAGTTGCAGTCAAAGTATTAAAAAAAATTAAGGATTACATATATATATTATTTATGCAAAATAATGAAAACTCAAACAAAAATTTCAAATAATATTTAGAGTATTTTCACAAATTTTAATTTCCCTAAGAAAAGAGGATTAAAAAAAAACATAAAATATCCAATGAATGGTAGTCAAGCCTTGTTTTTATTTTGGATAATTGCCTTAAATTGAAAATATTCATTCACTAGCTGAACTGGTTTTATAGTTTCTAAGTCAGCAAATAATGAAATTAAGTTATTAGTTCTGTTATTCTTAGTCTAATATAATGGAAATTCAGCTTTTGGTGTCTCTGGAATTTTTTAATATTTTTTTCCAAGATCTTTAAGAAACTTATGAACTGATTAAGTAATAAATTATTAGGACATTTTACAGATAATTTCAATTTCTGTTTTATTTGTAATTAGCTTAAAAAAATGATAAATGCTTTTGAGAAAGAAAAATATTCCATTTATCAATAAAACATTTTAAATTATTAAAAAAATTAACATTAATTCTGGTCCATTTTTAAATATCATAACTAAAAAAATTGGAAAAATAAAATTATCTTTAATTTTTATAACCAATTCAAAATGCAACTCAAGTATACAACAACAGAAACTATACATTAAGAGCATATATTAAATGATAAAACTTTATTTATATGGATAATCAAAGTGAAAACTAAAAATTGATTTCTAAATTATCTTATCTTCCTAAATTAAAGAGGTCCCTGTTTTACATCCTCTGACTATAAGTGAATGTATTTTTTAAAAATCTAAATTTTTTATTTATGTAAAATATTCAAGTAAAAAAAGTTTAACAATATGCAAGATATGAAAGTACTATTTATTTTGATGTTTTATTGTGGAACTAAATTTTTAAAATTTATACATAGTTTAACAAAAAATCGTTAGTTTCTAAAATTATTATTATTAGATCATAAAAATTATGATTATAATTAGAAAATAATATTATCATAAAAACTATTTTATACTATTTATTATTAACTGTATTATTTATTTTAAAAAATATTATTTTTTGTTCATTGTATATTAATTTTAAAACTTTAAAAAAATAAATCTTTATTATCATTTTCAATTTAAAAATTGTATTTATTATCCAGTTACTTTAAAATGAATTTCTGAGCAACACAGTTTCTATTTGGATGAAAGTGTTCTTCTTGACACTTAAAATATTAATCGACAGTATGAATTAGATCAACAATCATAAGGAATATTCAGAAAGTGTTATTTTGCAGGGATAACATTTGTATGACGAATCATGTTTATGTTATTTATATTTGCATTTCCTAGCAGCTTATGGAAATTTCAGTATGCATTTTATAATAATAAATAAAATACCAGGCATGTCTAATGTCATTAGACATGCCTGGAGAATTCATTAATTCATGCCATTAAGAATTCGTTAAAAACAATACAGTAATTATATATTGGCATTAGAGGGTGGTTTTTAAAAAAGAGTTTTAAAAAATTGCAATCTTGAAAATTACTGATGGGTGATGCTAGTATGCAATATACACAAATCAAGTTTACATTAAGAGAACTGAAAAACATGAAAACTCCATATTCTAGATTTATTAAAACAGCGGACTACGGCGGGATTTTCACCACTAAATTTGAACACGATTGATAACTAAGTATAGTTACATTTGGATGAAGTACATACATAGTCTCGAATACAGCATGTTTGAATTTCTACAGAAAGGGATAATTGATTAACCAGTAACTGATTTATTCATCGGATTTCTTCATTTTTCTAAAAATGGCCTTTTAGTTCTTAAGGAGGGGAAAAAACTCTCTTCTTTTTAATGCCTTTTGTACAAACTGCATTTTTTATTACCATTTGTTCATTTTTAAAGTTGTAAAACAATAAAGTTGGCTGTACACTAAATATAAGTGGGTGTAAACAATTTTTCAAGCAGTCATG
The DNA here is from genome assembly GCA_026543055.1 of Argiope trifasciata. NCBI lineage: Eukaryota > Metazoa > Arthropoda > Arachnida > Araneae > Araneidae > Argiope > Argiope trifasciata. The sequence goes on along the minus strand of JAPMOQ010005336.1, from coordinate 44,234 downwards.
GCTTTAAATTTATTTTATTCCATCCTGGGAAACAATTTAAATACCAGCAGAAGCGATGAGCACATCAACACAAGAACAAAAATGAGGGAAAGCTAAAAAGAGGAGAGAATATTTTCAGTGTTTATATACTGTGGGATTAAGATAGGGATTTTTTAACATGTGTCGATTTCGGTAGATGAATCTAGATGCCTTTAAAAAGAATGTGTTTGGTTGGATTTTTTTTTTTACTTCTTCACTTCAAGCATGTGAACTGTCAATTTAGGCATTTTTTACAGACCTCTTATAGTTAAATTAAATAAATAATTAAATAGAAAAGGTGTAATGGAATCAGGAAATAAGAAAACAATATTGTAAGAATTTAATATGGGTTGAATTCAGATAAAACTTTAGGAATTAATTAGAATTAAAATTAAATTTTAAAAATAACATTGCATATATGCATATATATTTGATATTCTAATATCTAATTTAAATCCTAATTAATTTCTAAAACTTTATCTCAAATTAAATTCTTATGATATTGTTTTCTTATTCCCTGATCCCATTCCATGTTATCTACTTAACCCCTTATTTACTGAATTATGTCGCCATCAATTTTTCAACATTTTTGCACCAGTCGTTTAGTTTCCTTGTAAAATAATCCCAGGGAACCCAAGAAAAAAATGTAATTAACAGAAATATCTTAATTAGTTTAATTATTAATTAAATATTTTTAATTCCTACTTTTAGCTTGTATTAACTTCATGATATTCGGGTTGCGTTAACTGTGTTCTTTAGAATACCATCGGCAAAAATAGTGTTATAGTAAAGATATAAGCTAGATTTAAATGGTACTTTTAAGTACCATCAGTAAATAAAGGGTTAATTCCAGAACTGCTTCATAAAGTCCTTTAGTCAGTAAATCCCATGGTGAGAGTGATTTATAAAAGTTGATGACCTAAGCAAATAATTTTACAAATGATCCCTGTGTTTCCCTTACTTTGAAAGTCACATGCTCAGAAATCCCCATGAGAAACTTAATAATATATTAGCAGTATAAGCACTATTTTTCCTATCCAGATGTTATATAAAATGAGGGAAAATTAATCTCTCACTTTTTCTGTAAATCTGCTTGCCTGTGCTGCTAGTAAATATGCTGCCAGCCACCAGAGGAAGAATAAAATGAAAAGTCTTTTTTAATGAGTCCAAACCTGCTATCCGCTTCCAAAATTTTAAATCATTATATATATATATATATATATATATAGTTGTGCAATACATATTTCGGAAAATGTCAGGTGGTAATAGAAATATGGAACTTCTGGTATAATAAAACAAAACAATAAAACTTTATGCATGTTAAAAGACATGAAGAACCTCTATAAACAGCTCAGGAATTAATAAAAATATATGGCAGAATTTATAAACAGACCCCCTCCCCTTCTCTAAAAAAAGTTCGTTCATTTACAGATCTTTTACAGCTGTCATAAATTACAAAGCTAGAGTTGTAGTTCTAATGCGTTAACATTTATAATTCTTGTTCAACAGATGTAAGAACTTGTGTTCAGCTACCAACTGTACATTATTATGTGTTTGAGTCGATGTTATCAGCTTGTGTATTTAGTGATTCATAGCTACCTTTGATTGCATTTGTCTTTTTGAGTCCAAGAGCTAACTGATATCATTTCTATCAACTTCTAAAATTTGTGATTTTTGATCAACTGAGATGAGAAGATTAGAAATATAGGATTGAATGAAGAACAATATCAAAGGAAGCTAAAAGCTCAAGTAATTGGAAGTAAAATATTCATTTAGTATATAAATGACTTACTTGATGTTACTCAGATTTTATTGCAGATTCATAATCTACATCATTCGGTCCATCCGTTTGATACGTTGACACCCAATCAGACAATCCGACACCAGAATCCTTATTTAGAATTTCCTCTATAACATTTCTTACACGATTTCCTACAGTTTGAGAATCTTCATCTGGGATTTTCTCTTTTGCATGTAAATTATTTTCTAAACATGTGTCAGAGATTCCATTTTTATTTGCCAAAGTCTCCACATTATTTTTTGGAGCAATTTTGAAACCTTCATCTACCATTCTATATTCGGCAATTTTCAAACTATCTTCTTGATTCTGAGTTTGATCTCTTGCCACGCTTAAATTATTTTCCAAAGCTGTTGGTTCAGAGAGTTTCTCTTGTTCTTCACTTTTTCCTGTTAGTTCTTTTGAATCTACTTTTGATTTTCCAGGCTCAGAGTCACGTAGCTGCCATTTTGGAATGGTGACTGCTTTTGAAGGGGTTTTAGGATCTTCATTTTGTGTTTTGCTCTCGATAGAAGCTCCTGCTATAGGAGGTGGTGCTGGGAAGCTAAACCTGAATGAAAAGATAAATTTACATAGTGATGAAATTAAAATACTACAAAAATAAATATGCTGAAACATACTTGATATTAAAACTGATGCTGGAATAAACTCTAAAGATTAATAAAAATTTAAATTAAAAAATTGGCTATGTGTGTGAAAGTTCGGATGGATAGATGTTAGTTACCCAATCATGCCAGAACGGAATTGATGAAATTTAGCACAAAGATAGATTAGAGTCAGGAATAGAACATAAGTTATTTGGTTCTGGTTCATTTATTATTCCTTAAAAACTAACTTTCGAGCCAAAATGCTGAGGACAAATCCTCTCAAAGATAAGTAAAGGCTCTTAGGAGAATTTTGGCTAATTATTTCAAATGATTCTATTTATTTTCTTTGTGTTTAATGTATTTGAAATCAAATGCTGTTAATGAATCAATCTTTCAGATTCATTCTGAGGTACTTTTAAATTTAAAGAAAACAGAATAAAGGGAATAAAAGATTTCTAATCTGTACTGCATTATCCCAATGGTGTAGGAAAGTCAGGTATGTGTGTTACGCCAACTGGCATCGAAAGTTTGCACGTAATTGTTGACAACTGTGTTTTCATTTAAATGAAACATTTAAAAATGATGTGTATGTTACTGTTGTAGCTACCTCCATCTCGATCCATAAACAAAATGGATTTGACCAGACTTGATTTGCTGTTTTGTTTTATTTTAATTACACAATGTAAACAAAGCGTTTTTATGTTAGTTGTGTGCTATTGTTATTAAATTATATTTTATGTTGTATATTCTTCGTATAAGCTTATATTTTTAAATGTATTGTTTTTATGTTAGGTTTAATTTTTTTTGTCAGTATTCGATAGTTCTTGTACATTTTTCATAAAATTCCTTTTGGAGTTTTTGTTGGATTATATATTTAAGACAAAATTACAAGAGATTCATATAATATTATAGGTTGGCAACATTTAAAATAAATTCATATATTAAATAACAAGCAATTAAAATTTGAGTCCCTTTTTTTCTATATTTATTGTTTTGATCAGGGATTTGAATTTTACAATCAAAAGCAAGTAATAACAGACTTGAATTGTGAATAATAAAGCAATCTTTTGGAGAAAGTTAAGTAGATCATTTTGTAATCTAATAACAGATTTAAATACAATGCCTAAATATTATTCTTTTATAATACCTTTAAAAATTTATTTTAATGATTTTTATTATGATTTTGTTTCCTCATTCAATTTTTGTCTATTTATGATACATTATGAATTCCCAATAGTTATATATTATTTCTAGTCATGTAAATCCATTTATTTGTCATTAATTTTTTTTAATACACTGATTTCTGTTTCACAACAAATCTGCTATATGTATCTAATATTTTTAATTATTCTTGTAATAAAATTTTTTACTGTCAGCATTTCTATACAGAAAAGAGCAGGAAGTAAACATGAAAATAGCTGTGTATGTAAAGAGGAAAAAAATATTTATTCTTCCATCGAAAAAAAAATCATTTGCTCTCCCCCTTATTTCAACTTTCTTTAAGTCTTGCCATATTTTATAAGAGCAATTGTACTATAAATTAACACAGCCATGTATATTGACAACTATTATAAAATAAGAGGTAAAAGTAAGACTCAACCTTAAAATGCAAGAGGAATTTCAAACATTTGAAAGAAAAAAGAAATTACCTATTGAGTAGAAGACATTTCACATTTGAAATTTCTTCTAAAATATCTCTAACAGATCTTGGAACTGATTCAACCTAAAATAAAGAAAATCTAATTATACAAGATACACATGAAAACTTTTAGTTAGCAAACTTCCATTCTATTATGAAAAATTACATGGGTTACTTTGCAACTATCTTTTCATTTTGAATAGTATTTATATTATATTTTCATTCACTTTACAGTATTTATTTTACTCGAAGCAGCAATGTACTTTACAATTCTTTCCACTACATTGGATTAAAACACACAGAAAGAAAGAGAGAAATTTAATTTACTCTATTTGACTAGAATCAATAATTCAATCTAATAATTATTGACTCTACAGAATTCAATATTTCCTCTGATGCATTTAGTATGCTATCCACATACGTTATTAAGGCAAATAATGTATTCAGATGCCTTCTCTTTTAATTATGAATTTTAAATATTTAAATATATAAATTTCTGGCTAGTTTATTTATGTTTTTCTTTGTAATGTTTTTATACTATAAGTTTTTATAATATAATTCTGTATAATCTTTAATAGTTTAGATTATTTACAGTAATACAAATAAAAAAAATATTTATAAAAAGGGAAGAAAATTTATTTACTAGATAAGAAAATAAACAAGAGAATAAATATATCTTCCAAAAGTTCAGAAGATACAATATAATAAAGGATAAACAATCATGGCTTTTAAAATATTTATTAGAATATTTAAAAACTGTTTCAGAATACCATAACCGATTTCTGCTTTTTTTTATTCATAAATTTTACTTCTTTTATTTTTCAAATTTCAGTTTTATATACAGAAAATCAATGTGTATATTTGAAATTTTTTCACACCTTATAACAGTACAATTTTGAATTACAATTACAGTAAAATTTGAAGTACAATTGGAGCACATGAAAACAAATGATAAAATTCACTCCATTTTTCATTTCACCATCAAAAACTAATATTTATTATTATTATTTAGGTAACATGTTTCAATAAGGGAAGCAGCTAATAACTAAAATACAAGTAATTTATAAAGAAATATTGACAGGAAGTTAATAGGCAGCAGTAATAGTTTACATATAAAGAAAGTAATATCATTTACAGTTAAGATGTATTTTAAATTTATAATATTTCATCTTGTTCCTTTTTCAAAATCCAAAACAAAATTAATAATAATTTTAACTGTTTATTATTAAGATGCATAAACGTGTATTACTTATTACCAATAATTTAGGTCAGCATGTGCATAAGTCACACAAATTATTCAAAGCAGAGAAAATTATTCCCACTATATGCGCAACACACACAACACTTATTGAACTTAAGATTTTATATAATAAACAGATAGAGGAATGATATGTTTTATAATCAGTATATGCATGAGACTAATACAACTAAAATTCCATGTATAACATATTAGAAAGAACAGTTAACAAATACTTAGATAACATTTGAAACTTATTTGAAAATATTTACATAGCTTTATAACAGTATTATTAAAAAATATTTCTAAATTTTCTTTCAGAGAGAAACAAGACAGAAAAAATGTGGAATTATCAGGTAAAAATTAAATTTCCTTAATTATAATTTTTCCAATCAATTTTTCTCTCTCAATAATTTAGAAAAATACTATATTAGAATAAAAAGGAAATTATTTCAATGAAATTGGTAAAAAATTTTGAAGGAATTTTTCAAGTCTTTAAGCAACTTCTTCTAAAGATAAGTATTAACCCCTTAACGGTCGCATAATTTTGAAGAAAATGGTCATAAAAGTGCCTATTTTTTTTATTCAAGAAAATTATACAAAACTGAGTATATGTACCATATTTGCCTTCAGTTTTAATTTTTTAGTTCATTTTTAGCTTGAAATTAAAAAAAAAAAATCGGAAAAGCCAATATTCATTGTTATTATGACTGAATGTTAGCTTTCCGACAAAGAGAGAAAATAAAAAATATGTGTTTTAAGCATTCAAACATCATTTTATTGCATTTACACACAATGTAAATAAATACTAGTCATTTTTTCTTGTGTGATAAATTTTAAAGCATGAGATGCATAGGCCAACATCACAATCAGGACAATAGTACCAAGTTTCCTTTCTGCTGACATCTAGTTTAAAATAAATGAACTATCTCTAAAAACTTAACAAATAGTCTAGGGCAGTCATGGCGTATATATTGCAAAATAAACATGATCCTGGGCTTCAGAAATAGATTGTTTTAATATTTTTATCGCATTACTTTTGAATACGCCAGCCAGAAATATCACGGGAGCGAGAAATAGAGGTAGAAATTCCCCCCCGTCATTTTCACGGGAGCGAGAAGGAAGGGGTTATTTACAATGTTAGTTGCGACACTAAACTGAACCATAAAAACACTACATGGAAATACTTTTAAAATGTCTTCATTGTACTTAATATTTCCAAACAGAATTTTTTAGAAAGTACCTTGATTTAAAATGTTTTAATAAAATTTTCCATAATATCAGTTTTTAATTGAAGTTGCACTTATACATAAATAATTAGCAACAATTTTTCCATTTATTTCTGTTTTAGTATCCCAATACTCATTCTTGAAAATGGAAGCAAGAAAATTTTCCTTAAAAAATTTTAGTACTTCTTTTAAAGTGGATACTTTAAAAAAGCTGCATTATCTTTGTTTTCAAATCTTTGCAGTAAATAGATAAGACACTGCTTACATGCAAATGTACAAGAAAGTTTAGAAGAATAACTTAAAAGAGAAAAGAAGAGTTTTCAAATAATGTGAACATGAAACAAAATAAAATTTTTTTATTTCTAATTATATGAAGACTTAATGAGATGAATGAAAACTTACATCATATAGAGAAGATCTATCCCCTCGATAAAGCTGATTGTTAAGAGATAACTCCAATGATGCTACTGATGAAGAGAGCTGAGAAACAGAATTATTCAATTCTATTAATTGCTGCTTTAAAGCTGAAAGTTCACTTTTTTCAGATTTAGATCCAAAAAGAAAAGGTTCAATATATGCCTGAAAATATATATAAAAAAATTAGATCTATGTTACAAAAGAAAAAAAAAACATATTTTTAATAAAATATAAATTTTTGATCATATATTATTCATTTTTGCAAATTTTAATCTACATGTTGACACAATGGGAAAAAAATCATCATCACATAATACAAAGACACTATTCCAATTTAATTTTGAAATTTATTACATGTTTTTTTTAAGCAAAGATCCAAGATTTTAGCATTGTCAAATAACAAACAATCGAAATACATGCATAGTAAATTTATTATGTGAACTGAAGTGACTTCATAAAGTACATATTTTCTTAAAGATGCAAAGTAATTGTTATTATTATATTTTTATTTGTTCAAAATTTCAAAGCTAAGTATGTACAATATTTAAATCAATTAAGTTTCATATTAATAATTATTTAAATTTTAGTTTATAATTATGAGCACATAATTATAAAACATAAAACTTTTGTTGCAATTTTACAATAACTAATTGATATCTAAAAAATATATTAAGAAATCATTATTGATAAATTGATCTGTATCATAAAAATATGAAAGATAGGTTGAAAAAAAATTATAGTATATTTTGGTGTTTTTAGAAAAATACTACAATGTTTGATATTTTAGAGATAAGAATGAAGATAAAAGCTAATTAATATGTACATTTACCAATTATAGTTGAGTTTAAAAAATATTAGTGGTGCAAAGAAGATAACAAGAATTTTAATTTAAAACACAAAGACAACCTGGATTTATATAAACTACTGAAGAAAGGAAAGAAATGCAATAATGGTTGCATATAATTGGCTCAAGTAAAAATTTAAAACATGGATGAATAGTCTATAAAAATACGTTAAACAAAAAAAATTTCCATTTTTATTCCATAAATATACATATTTGAATCATTAATTTTATGATTCACAAAATATTAAGCAAAAAAAAAAAGTTTGAAAATACATACTTTTAGCCATAAAATACACAAAATATTAATATTGATGCAAACAGTTATAAATTCATAATGCTATCAATACTGCTACTTGCCATATTAATTACTTTTGTTACGGCAAATAATAGGTTGTTTTTTTTTACCATTTTTCTCTAACTTTGAATATTAACATGTTTTTTGAGATAAATATTATATATTCTTTACTGAATAAATAAACAAATACTGGTATTTACTACTGATATTAAGGATTTTAACAATAAGAAAATTAATTGTGAGTTTACAACATACACACTTACATATATAATTTAATTATATATATATGTGTGTAATATTAATCATTTAAAGCAAACCATAATTTTTTTTTTTTGCTAAAAAGTAATATGTAAACAATCTATATAATGTCTTTTTATCTTAATTTCCTTAAGTTCCTTTAGTGCATTTTAACCCCACACTGAATTCAAAATAAAATACAAAAATTAGAGATGATAATCTCGAGGTTTCTTACAATACAGTTTCATTTCCAAATATCAATGAGGTGTAAATGCCAGAGAAGACAAAATTTAAAAGCAATTATTAATGAAGCATAGGGGAAAAAATGAATTTAAGTAGAAATTCGAACTTTTATAATGTCAAAAATCAGTAAATTGATGCATCTGAAATTTAAAAACGGGGTGAGGATGGCTTAGAATTAGCTGGGGGGAAAATTACATAAATCAAAATCAATCATATACAAATTATCATTCTATGCTTGATATATATTACCAGTATATTTTCTTCTACACACCCATTAGCAATTTCCCTTACTTAATTCTTCTGTATATTTCATAGCTGAACATGTTAGAACTTGCTTTTTTAAAATACAAAACAAAAATCATTACATTATTCAAACTCAGAAAATATTTACTGCTTTTAATTGTTACTTAATATACCCAAAGAATTTTTTATACAGCCCATGTATTTTTCTCCCAATTAAACATATAGAGCGAACTATGATTTTTTACAGTCATTTTTATTTTAATTAGTGCCAATTTAATGAAATTGAACCAGAACGGTAAGCACTCTACACAAAATTCTAATGCAGGAATCCTATTTTTCTTCGTGCACACATTATAGAATACAATAATGAATAAAGTGAACCAAAATTAAAGAAACATTTTGAGGGGCAAAGAAGTGATGGGTAAAAATATGCACACATATGCATTTTTCCCCTATTTAATTTTCCTAAAAACACCTATAAACGAAAAATTATTTCACCCACAATAAAATTTTGGTTCATTTCCTTGCCCCTATTATTTAAAACACACGCTAAAATTTCTAAGTAAATACCTCTTAGTTTTTGAGATATCATGTCGACAATGGGGAATTTTAATGGACATTAAAGTTTTGAGAAAATGGAAGTGAAAGACACATTTTAGCTTAAAAAATAGGGGACCCTGGATGACAGGTAAGGGCTTCCTTTTCCTAGAAAAGATAAACTGTTTTGGGAAGAGAAAAATATGAACTACAAGAAATAACAAATTTTTTTATTTTCATTAGTGTAAATGTTTACTGTGCATCACAAATATGAATATCATCAATTATCAAATATTGTGTTACAACTTTTTAATTGAATGCTCTATTTTACAGAATATTTAGTAGCATTTATATAGCTTCAATTTAAGAACGAAGTAATTATCTAATAAAATATTGATTAATTCTTACCTTGTAAAAGCGATGCAATACATAAACAGCAATTGCAAAACTAACAAATGTGGAACTATAGCTTCTTAAATAATACCAAAAAGAGTGAGGTGATTGATATGGAGATAATGGATATGCATTAACCATTTGATTATTTTTATCAGAGACAACATCAGTCGCATTGTCATATTTAATCTTGTTGAAGGCCTCGGCTATTTCAGGATCTGTTAAACCTGTAAAAAATAAAACCATGAAATCTGTGAAACAAAATCTATTAATCCTACAACAGATAAAGATACATATAAGAGCAAAAGAGGTGAATGTTTTATATACTAAACATAAAAAAATAGCTGATTTAGATCTAAATGTCAACAAATTATGAAGTATCTATTCTTGTAAGTTAGTAACAATACAGGAAAACATGTTTTACAGTCAAATGTTCAAGGGATCACACTATTTGACCTAGGATAGCCTATTTTGGTATAAACATAATTTGTAGAGGGAAAATGTATATCATAGTATCTTATTAAAATTTTAATTATTTAAAACACTAAGCAATGTTTGAGCATTTATCTATGATAATTTCCAACATTGCTGCTGAAAAAAATTTGGATATTATCACAGTGATAATTTCCAATGTATATTTGGATATTATATGTATTGGAAATTATCACAGATAAATGCTCAAACATTGCTGCTGAATGAAAAGAATTTTCTCTACTTAAATATTTATAAGATTGTCTTTTACAATACTAATCTCCTTATAATCTCCAATAATAATCAAGAGACACTATTTAAAAAAAATGCATAATTTTTGGTGCGTGCATGTTGTTGCACTGAAATTTAAATCAGTTTAATTGTTTCAGCAAACATTTCATTAAAAAGTTTCTCTCACAGGGAAAAGACTTTTTTATTATAAGTGCAATTCACAGGAGAAGAAGAAAATGACTACATCTTGGATCTAGGTTGTAAACTATAAGAAATGGCACAATGATATCCTTTCATTCAAAAAGCTGTTTCTAAAAAGCAGTATCATAATGTCCTTCTACAATCTCAGAAAATTTTTAATAGCTATTGAATGCACATCTATGGCACTGGGGCATTGCAGCTTTTGTTAAAAAAGCCAAACTCGCCAGACAGAGCAATCAATTAATTCAAGCTGCCATGGAATTAGATTGTTGAAAACATTATGAACACAAACACAACATTGTTAGATTATTAACATAGTAAGGTTTTAATGTTAATCACAATTTAGTGTTTAACAATGATAAATTAATTATGAACATTAAATTATATTTATATGGGATTTAATATTGATTAATATTTATGATGAGCAATTACTAATAGAGAAGTCTTATTTTTTAAAAAATATATTTTTACAGTTTTCAAAGCCTATAATATAATAGTTTTAAACAAAACACATTACTAAATGCATAAATTCTAATACATTATTCTATACCATAAATTGACTGAAAGTATTTATTCAAAACTACTAAAATTTAATCACATTTAAATTCAATATGGCTAATGCAGTTATTCAAGTTTATAGATAATAGTATAACACTATAAAAATATATTTTAAAGATTATTATTATTTAAACAAAATATTTCTGGAATTATTTAACATCCAATATAAAATACAACTATACTTTCCATAACAATCCAAAGACTAAACATATTATTTAATAGTAATTTTGATTGGCATGAAAATAGGCTATTGTAGTTATGTTTTTTTACATAAAAAATATTTTAAAAACAACTTTTCAGGGAAAAAAACTTGTATATAAAAATTTAATTTAAAATACAACACAGAACGTAAACAAAAGTTCATGCAAATAATGTAATTACAGTTTCTTCGAAATTTTTTTTCAATTTTCTAAAGACATTTAGAAAAAAACAAGTTTTCTGCTTTTGTTTACTTAAGTTTTTGAGGAGTTTCTCAAAAGTTAAATGAGAACAATCAAACATTCAGTCATATAATAACTACACTTTTGATTTTTGGTCATAGCTTCTAACAAGGTTGTCAGTCTTATATGGAAACAAATAAATTCAATATATGTTCCATGTACATATAGTCAAGATATGATGGAATGCTGGAATAGCCCTCCTTTGCTGGTTATAATGCAATATGAGTTTAAGAAATGGAAAAAGCAAAGAAAGGAAGTAACAATTTAAAATTATTAAAAAAAACAGCATATTAAAATAAGGTTTATATTTAAATATAAAAATAATCTCTTTTTATTATCTAGAATTCAGTAAATCAAAATTTATATATTAAGAAGGGACATATTAACTTTCATGCATTTTAACTATAAGTCACACAAAATTAAAACAATACAAAATAATTTTATTATTGTGATGCAAATCATTTAATGATTATTCAACAACCACAAAAAATTATTAAAAAGCAAGATGATTTTATTTATTCATGTTTGTCAATTTATGTATCGAGTATCCATTTCTGCAGCTACTGAAGATTTTTCAGCCATTAATTCCATAGAGCTTACTTTTAGAAAATAAAGTATAACATTTTTATATCGTATAATGCACAGTTCTTAGCTACTTCACTTTCAGTGAATATATGTGCAAATATTTTGATATTATTGAATGCATTTAAGAGAAAACATGATGTATAAAGACCAAAAAAATTTACCTTTACATTATTGTTCTTGAAATAAAAATTTTGAAATTGATTGGGCATTCAATTTGAATTTTTAAGATTTGTTATGTCATGCTTTCCTGTATTTATTTCATCAAACATCAATGAAGAAACTGTAGATTTAGCAGGCAAATCTTGTATAATTTCCTATTATAGCATGACTAGTAAGTACCTGGACACTTTTTTTGTTATATGTGCTCAAAAAAAAAAAAAAATTGCCAGATTGATTGCTAGTCAGAAAAACTGGCGAAAAATTGTCAAAACATATCAAATTTATTGTTTAAATTTACGTTATTCCCTTAGACACTTTCTTCACATTGGCGACATTTGTTTTGTCAATTGCCATCCTTGGTGATTTTACTCATGTTTGGCATACTTTGGCAACATCTTGCACCTGTATGATGAAAAAGTATCAGTGCCTGTTTCCCAAAATAACTTAAGCTTATTATCATCTTAAAAATGAGGAGTACACAACAAATGGATTTTGTAGAATTTCAAGAACTAATTCAGCAAAATCAGAATCCATTTTTTTACCCATCTTATTTATTTTAACATAAATTTTGTGTAGTTCATTGCTTTTTTTTTTTTTTTTTGAAAAATCTTTCATTTACTTTGCATAAGCTCACAGTTTCTCAAATAATAAACTAATCAATAACTCAAATATGGTAATCTAATTACCAACGTGCTGCAGCTGCAGATTGAAATTTTCCTGCCAAAGAAACATATTCTATTCTTTCATGCAGTTACAGAAGTCTCGTGTATATTCATTAGCAGCAATCTCATCGAAAAAGAGCAACTACCGAGAAAATCGAAATTGGACTGGATCTTAACAGAAAAAAAGGGAAGATTTCCATATAACACAATTGTGAATTGTATTGTTTTGCTTTTGGTGACTATGATTATGATATTTTATCCTTGCAATCTTTAGAGATCAACATTTTTTTTCTATATGGAAAAAAAATAACTATAAAACTTAAAACTCCCTGTATTTTCTCAGTTTTTATGAAAATTACAAATTTTTCCAAATTTTATTGGCTTTTTAAAAAAGATATGAATTTTAAATTCTCTGTGCTTTCTCAATTCTTTAAGTGATGTGGAAATCCTGTTCCAAGGATAATTAAAAAAATTTCATAGATATTTTACAGCAAACATCATGCATTGGTCATGTGATCAGTTTAAATCCAGTTACATTACATGTCCCATATTATAATATTTTTAGTAATTTCACTATAAAAATTTAATGAAACTCTTGATGCATTATTAAAACCCTGTCTCAGACTGGGGAAAAAAAAAACATGATGAAACCTAATACTAAGGAATTGCATTACATTAAAGCTGCATACAAATGAGAAATTTACAATTTAAACTAGATTGCAAATAAAATTTTTCACACAAAAGTCTACATTCTAGAAAAACAAATAATGTTTGCAAACTTATCAAATGAACTTCACTCTGTAAACAGAGATTCAAACACATTGTTCTGGAAAGCAATGATAAAAATACAACTGTGCTATTTCTGAAAATATTTTCATGTCACATTTATCAGCAAGTCCTGTTAACAAATATCAAGTTTCTGAAGTCAGTTCGTCATTAAGAAAATCAAAATGAATTGACAATCACCGATTGCTTTCTTCATTTTTTAAAAAAATATTCTTTATAGTGATGGCTAATATACACTATCATGGATCATTATTATTAACTGAATTTTCACAACAGAGTGCTAAATGAAAAATATTTTTAATAAATGTAACAGTTTATAATAAATTAAGGAAACTAAATATTCCACTTCATAATATGATAATCAGTAAGTTCTTAAAGAATAAGTTAGTTGTTTAAAAATAATTTTAAGACATGTTAAAATTGAAAGAATGTGATAAATCCACAATTCAAAAAAAGTTTTATAAATTTATTTAAAAAAATGTAATTGCAGACAAGTAGTAACAGAATTGACTTTATGTTGACATAAATTGTAAAACGAACAAAATCTTTCCCAATAATTCAAAAAGAAGCCCTTTGTTAAATAAAAATTTAATTGATTGTGACAGTTCCGTGCAATTTTCCATCTACAAATGCAATTTTCCAATTAAACAAAATATTTATTTTAGCATTATTTTTGTACTTTCTAGGTATACAAACCCAACCTTTTTTCTTTAAAAATGTTATCTTCGCATCATCAGGTCTTTCTTTCACATTGGGATTTAAAAGGAAGCCAACAGCTGTATCAATCTATCCATAAGAAAATGAATAATTATAATTTTTGACAATTTTATATACAAGTTTGAAATAAATCTAATTATTTAGATTATGAAATAATGGTACAAAATATAATTTAAATTACAATTTCAGCAGAAAATAAGACATCAGATATATAAGATTTCCATCCAAACCAATTAATAGCTTTGCAGAATTTTGTGTAAAATTTTTTAATTCACACATATACCATATAAAAATAAATTTAATATAAATGAATTACATTTCTCAGCACCTATTTCAATGAAATCAGAAGCTATAATTCAGAAAAAATAAATTTTTTAGCAGTTGATATACACTGGTTTTACAATTCATCATACGGCATTTGTTCAAAAGAAATTCTTAATTTTGATATTGAGAATAAGTTGTACTGTTGTAGAAGTTACAGCTGTTTGATAATTAACCTATTTTCTCTGAAAGAGCAAGGTATTCTTAAATTATATATATATAAATTATATCAATAAAATAAGGCTATACAATATTTGACAGCTAAATTCTTTAGATTATGACCTGGCGACGATTTCGACATAATTTATATTTCTACCTTTTGCGGAAAATAAGCTTATTATTTGACTATAAGAAAAAATATATTAATTTTGACAATCAGTTTGAGAATTAGATAAGTTATAATATAGTTGGCTGAGTAATGTGACCCATTCTTGCAATGACAAAACAATTAAAAATTAATGAAGTGTCATTTTAACAAATGCTGATATCTCTTTAATTTTTTTTTCTATATTTTTTAGTTCAGCATATAAAATTAAATTCTTAAAAAGTCAAGAAATCTATATATTATATTGTCATATATATATATATATATATATTATATTGTATATATATAAATATATTAATTGTAAAAAAATATATTAATAATTAATAAAATATATCGTCATATGTATAAAAGCTGATTCTAAAGCTGAAAAAACCTAAATTGGCAACATCAAAATAAGAAACAGCAACCCTAAAAAGTCCGTAGATAGTGCCAGATTTGGCGCATAATTTTTTGGGGGGTATATCAAAGTTGTACCATAATATTAAACTGATAATGCATTTTGATTAAAATATTAATTCATGTAAGCATGGAAAAAATATTCTGAAAAACATTGTTCCCTTAACTATAATAATTCAATATCTTATAAAAATTTTGTTACTATAATTTAAAACCAGTATAAAAGAGTATAACCTAACCTAACCATTAATATATTATTTTTCTATAAATTTTAAGTACCAATTTATCTAAATTTATAACTTGTAATTAATCTTTTTTGGATGAAACCTTAAATTGCCAGAGATAAATGGATACAGAATTCTCAATTAAATAATAATACATCTCTTCTTAATCCTAAAACAGTGATTTTCAACCCTTTTTTTTGTTGTTGTTGTCTGGGCATATTTTTAAAATTTGGCAGTACACAAAAGAAACGGTAAGTTCAAAAGTTGTTTATAAAAATACAATGTGTAAAATAGTTCACGATAGTAATTTTGAATGCAAAATAAAATAATATAACATGAACTACTAAAACAACAGAATATTTATTGAGGGATTACTAGTTTTTTTAGAAAAGTTTTTAACTGTTATATAAACCATTTTCTTACTTTACATAAATTCAAACAAACTTTACTCATCACAAAGAAAAAAAGAATTATAATTTTTACTATACACCACACTTTATGAATTCGGTAGCACACAAACGTGCCGCGGCACAGTGATTACGATTAGTTTAGTTTAGTTATATAATGTCCCATTTTAAAGCAACACGAGGGCTATTTCGGGACGGACCTCATAATTTTGAATCCCGATCAGATGACGAGGACGACAACTGAACTGGCACTCCCCCTCTCCACACCACACCAGCGGGAGGATGTTTCGCCTGACAGATTTCACGTGCAAGAGACCCCCTCACACGATGGTTCTTCGGTGGAATCGAGTCTCAAACCTGAAACCCTCTGGTTTCGAAGCCGAGACCTTACCACCAGGCCACCGCGGCCTTCACAGTGATTACAAATCACTGTTCTAAGCATGGACCTCAGCAGAATTCACAAGTAATTTATCGCAAGGCTAATTTATCACAAACAATGGACATAGTAGCATAATTTGCAACAAATTACAATTGAAAGTGTTTCATAAAGATGCAATGTTAATTTCACGAGTGTATATAACTTTGCAAAACACACATATATATTTGAATTAATCAATGAATAAAATTAATTTTTGCAACAATACTAATTTGACATTAATTTCTGTGAAAAAAAAAATTCTGATAATCATCAAATGTTTGAAAGTTCATGAGTTAAATTTTATAAGCAACTAAATTTTATTGTATATATATAATCATTACAGTGTTTCAAAGCTTTTTAAAAGTTGCAGTAATGAATTTTAAAACAGTAAGAGTAAAAACGGAAATATAAATTATAATTTGATAAACAGGGAATAATATAGGAAAAAATTATAATATTATGGAACTTCTAAACAGCATCCCAAACTTAAATTTCAGTAACGCTGGAAAGTTTTTAAAGAAAATCTGTTGACGTTTCTCCATTTTAAAGAAAGTTCATATGCCTGTAGCTAATAAATAGTTTTAAAACCAATATTTCAAAGGGAATATCTTATCTAAAAAGAACATTATAAATATTACAACACTTTTTAATTCTAAATTTTTTTTGCAGCACCGTAGCAAGGAATAAGCAAATAAATATTTTTGATATCATCAGACAAAATTTATCAATTATTTTTACAATTTTAAAGGCCAAAATGGGACAGGAAGAGAGAGAGAAAAAAAAAAATGAATACTATGTCCGGGAGTTTTAAAACACCTTTACACAACTGTTTTTTTCTTTTATTAAAGAGGTGATGTAGCTCTGATATTTTACATGAAAATATTTTTAAAACTACAAACCAAATGCCGACGAATTGGCAAATCGTCCTTTCCATCAGATTTTAGTTCCTTTTCCATTTTTGAACTATTAAATATAATTGTACTTAAAAAAAGCTAATTACT
>JAPMOQ010005334.1:0-15716 GCA_026543055.1 Argiope trifasciata | reverse complement strand
TATATTCCCTGACTTAACGGAAAAATCTATTTATACTGCATTTTTTTTATAAACTTTTTTTATAAATACATAATGTTCACAAATTCTGCACTATCGCAGAATTTGTTAGCATTATTTATCGTAGTGAATATCAGTAAACCAAGTCTCACGGATATAAGTCTAAGATTAGTGAAATCCTTGTTATATAGTTATAACACAAAATTATGGATCTGTTATAAAATAAATTTCATGTAGTTCAAATAAGTCTTCAGCTTCAAGCCAGTCGTTTACTCAAGAAGTCTCTAAAATGTCTTTTAAACACATGAAGTCAAATTATCTCGCTATAAATAGCACATATTAATATAAATGTGTGAATAAAAGTTATTTGCGAGTAATCTAACCAAAAAAAATACTGAATGTTTTGAAATAAAATAATTAAGTGCCAATTCAAACTTTACACTTTTATATTTTACAACTGAGAACCATTTGATATTTTTTAAAATTTGCAACGAAAGAGATCTCAGCACTCAGAAGATTAACGCTCATTATTTTAAAATTAAATAAATTAAAATTAAGTAACACTGTTTAGCACCGAAATGTTTATACATATGGCTTTCCAAAAAGTCTTTTTATTCTCTAATTCTTGCACTGGTTCCTTATCGTTTACTCAATATTTCATGAACTTTATAGGAATCGTATCCATACTTTCTTAAGACATTCTTGTCTTATCTATGAACCGCGAGATCCGTTTAAAAACCTGATGCTTTTAAGGATGATGTAAAATATCCATATTTCCTGCAAGGAACTCGTTTATCTGCGGAGATGTCAGAGTTAAATGGATACTTTTCTCACTTTCATGAAATTAGGACATAAAGCGTAACGAAATTTCTATACTTAGTAGCTTAAAATATCTGATTCCGAAAAAGAGTTGAATATATCTTTTCAAGTAATGCCAGTTTTAAGTTGATTAAGTACAGCATTTTGTAGAGTTGCCGTTGAGTTTTAAAATAATAATTTAGCGTCCTTTTAAAAGCATCTAAATTTTCTCTTTCATTTTTTTTTTTGGCTTTAAATATTTTTAAATTTTTAGTAACTTTTAAAAATGCCTTTTAAAACTATAAGTAATATATACAATTACTTAAATTAAAAAAATTCCTCCCAAGTAACATGCGTTGCTGCTTTGTGACTTATAGTGCTTTACAAACATGCTGACAGATAACTGTCAGCATGTTTGCCGAGGTAGCGTCTGTCGTTTTTTTCAGAAGCGCCAACTAAGGCCAAGAGGAACAAGTAACATTCAGAAGCAATGCCATTCTGATTCTATTTTTTAGCTTATTTTATACTGAGTTGATTCTGAATGTTAATATACTGAATAAAAAATTTATTGACTTAAATTTCAGTTTAAAATTTTGTTTTAATTGTCCTTTGTTGAGCTCCTAAAATTATAGAGGAACATTTTTTTTTTTTTTGTAAATTGGCTAAGTTGTTTTTTATTTTATAATTGAACATTTCTTTTATAAATTCAATTTATTGTATATAAGTTTACTTCATTTTTTTTGAAAAAAGATGTACGTTTCATAATCACGTGCATTAAATATTAATTATCATAAAGTGTATGATTATTATGTGTTATTTGATACTTATAACTCGTTTTCTTAAAAACAATAAAATAAATTAAAAAGGATTTGATAACTTTCCACAAAAAATAAAATAATAATAATAATTTTTTATTTTTAACATTAGGGTAAAATGAATAATAAGCCATAAACAATGATAAACTTCCCATTCTAATGTTACTAACTAATTTGTCGTTGTTTCCTATTACATTTGTCATAGACAAGCCTTCTGACGTCAAGGGTTTTAAGCCGATATTTTTAGCGTCTCTTGTTGCTATCTAGGGCCATCTATACTGGTGTGTGTCCCTTTTGTAAATTGTAAATATGAACATATAGCTAAATAATAAAACTGAAATATAGCACACTATATTTTTGTGCTTAAATATCTATTAAATACGAATCAATCACATTAAACCATTCATTATTTTGATTTCCCCTTATATTTTTGCCCAAATTCAGCTTACAGAAATATTTTGTTCGCTCTAGTAGCAAAACTTCGAATTACATTTCATTCCTATATAACTCGATTCCACATTATTTAAATAATCTATTTTTAAAATGACGTTGCTTTTCTCTTAGTTCTTTCATTGTTATTCGAACTTAAACACCTATAATTTAATTTTGATTACCCAGTACATTCTTTCTATTTTATATCTGTTTACATATTAAAGCAGACAAGTTTTGCGTAACCCACAAGTCTACAGGGTGTGAGATTGGATTCACTGAAATTGGACCAGGATTTAATTGACGGAATGCGTGAAACTGACAGAACAGACGGATGCGCGATCTCACAATTAGCCTTGTATTCCAACGTTATTCAGGGGTGTCGCTTATCCTGTCTTATCACTATAGCTGCAGGAAAATTCATGCTGCAGTAACTGGTCCTTTCTCATTTGCAGAATAATGTAATTAAAATGAATTAAAATCAGAGCATAGCAGAATAAGCATATTGAAAAATAGAAAAAGATTTCGGTGTGACGATTTGTTTAAAATTCATTTATAGGATGGGTCTTTAAAGAAGACGCAGACTTTATTGTGTAATAACAACTGAGTAGCTATGATTGGTTTTTCCGTCGACATCTATAGTTTTTGCTAAATATTCAATAAGATTCAGTTAATCAATTTCACAATTAAGTATGTTAAGATAATTAAATATGCAAAAAATATGAGTTTAAAGCTAAATTAGATTTGCAAACTACAGGTAGCAAAAACTGCTATTTGTGAAATTTAAAGAATGACATAATGAATTGATTGCCCTTTTATCTAACATTTAAAATATGCTTGTTTCAAAAGTTATCATTACATAGTAGAAAATTGACATAATAATCTACATTCCACCACAATGGCTCCCCACTTTGGGTTCCATTGTGGTAGAATGTAGATTATTACGATCTGTGCAGGAAGCAACAGGACTTATGTTTTCAGAAATATTTTTTTAATAACCACATTCACACACGGAGCAAACACAAAGACAAGACAAAACAAGACATTCACGTGTGCAGCTTAACAGTACAGTATCGCATCTCATTCTAATTACTCTCAAAATGTGCAATGCATTATGGGATGGCATATAGATAGCCTATCAGGCATCGCCCTCTGTATCCAGAAGAGAAGATAAGAGTTATATAACTGCTACAACCTAGAGATAATGAAACAAAAAATATAAAACTTACAAGTTTTTTGGCAAGGAAGTACACTGGATATGGTAATTATCATTATTTATTACCATCTGGAAACGTAAAATAACATTCCTCAGTGGTGAAAATCAACATTTTCCGAGAAATGTTGCGTACAAGACTGGTTATACTGTGTTTAAGTGAAGAGAAAAGTGAAATAGGATTTTGGTAAACAAAGTCTTTGAGGTTTCCCCTTAATTAAAAATCGCAAGCTAGAATTTCTCAGCAGGCCAAGTCTTTGGGAAATAATGGCTGATGATACAGTCAAGGAAATGGCAGCGGTGTATTTATTCTAGTTATGGATTATATGTGGGGAAATACGATCTTGCATAAACATTTTTGTGTTAAATAAAATTTCCATCTCTCATTATGCCATTTTTTAAATTCCATGTAATTTTGATGAATAGTTTCTCCAACAGGCTACGCGTAAATTTCAAATTGATTAATGGACATCCTGAATGCTAGTTGAAACTGTAGATACAATTTAAATTCAATAAACTTTTGTTTAAATTTTGACATATGCTTATATTCATAGAAAATTTATTGAAAAATGAAGAAACTGAATCTGAAATTTATGTGCCAATGGTAATGATTTTATTCCAGAATGAAGGGGATTCTTTATGGCATTTGCTACTGAAATGATCTGAAGGCTTTTTTTAAATTGATAGGTCGCTCTATATGGTTTAACAGTAGAAATTATTTTGATATTATTTATCTTCTATATTGCTGAGAATAAGTTGCACACAAAATTGAGGAATTCATCAAAATTGGGGAATTCAAAAGGAAATTCCTCATCATCTGGAAGCGTTTCAAGCTACACCCAACGTAGGTGAATTAGTCAAAGGACTATAAGCTTTTCAAGGTACCAAAAATATTGGCGGACTCATCGAAGAGCTATAAGTGTTTCAAATTGAAAAACTATCGAGGAATTCATGAAAGGACTATAAACTTTAATTGCACAAAGCATTGGGAAATTCCTTAAAGGATTATAAGTGTTTCAAATTGCTATGAAATTTTTATCTACTCAAATTATATGGCTATTACTATTAAATTGCCAACCCCTTTATGAAATTAAATTTTATGGTTTTAGAATTTACCCGATAGAATTAATATTTTCGGATATTAATAAAACGCAATAAGTTAATCATTACTGATGAAGTGTTCTTAAGAAGATCAGAGAATTGTAGAACGTAGAAGTGTTTTCGTTTGGAGCATCATTGCGATCAAAATTCATAACGTCTCGCCATTATTTTACGCTCTAGTTATTTACATGGTATAAACACAAATATCAGACAAAATACAGACCCACAAGAGATCACAAAACTGAATTTGCGCAGTGACTTCACCAAGGTCTCCAAGTTTTAATATTTTGGGTAACATAGAAAAGGTCAGACATGAGAAATTAGAGATTGTGAGATATTAGAGGCAATAAATTCTCATATCAGATTAAGTAACATGTTTTCGTTTTCGTTTGATAATCTGATATAATAACAAAAATTATTAATTATTACTTAGATTTTAATTATAACATCAGATTAAATATCCAAAAGCATAAACAACTTTTGAAATTCTTGGTATGTACGAAATTATTCAAATAGATTCAATAATGGGAAAAATTCGTTATTATTTTTATCTGTGTCATTGCTTTATGAGTGGTTTATCCCTCTAAGTATATAATTTTATCCATGATGGAAAAAATCTAACTCATACATATCTTAGTACTATGTAATATTTATAATTCGCATAGTGTTTTTATTCTTAAGGTTTTGCCTTGAGATATCAAAATATTTGATTGAACTCAGAACTAGAGATAATGGAGACAGGAAATTCTCGTTTTATATTAGTCTGCATATGGGAATATAATTACTAATATTAAACAGACTTTTTAATGGGTATAGCTGTTCTTTAATTTTCCATATTCTAGGGTTTAGTTTAGCTGTATGGAGAAGTTTTGTTTTGAAGCAACACAATAGCTATATTGCGATAAACCTCGTTGATGCAAATCGTGGTTAGCTTAAGAGAAGAGCGTCTGAGATTGCATTTTATTTTCTTAACTTCCACATAATAACATCACGTTAAAATTTTTATGTAAATCAAGCATCATGCGCTCGGCTAATCTTAGAAAGAAAAGTGGTTTCAATATTGCAATCCCTGATTATTAAATCAAGATGAATACGCACACCCTCCAAAGTAAATACATTCAAAGGAAAATAAAGCGAAAAAAACTTGTCACTCCAGATCTTTCCCTTTTAAAAATAAGCAAAAAAAGTATCATATAAAAATTTAGGTTTTCATAAAAAGTAATAATAAATGAATTACCAATTTTTTGAATGAAACTTCCTTATTGAAATTTCAGATCTGGAATTTTAAGCATTTATATCAGTAAAAATCTATTATCTCAAACTTTGTTTATTATATAAGTTGTTAAACTTATAAGTTAAGCTAATAATTTATAAGATAAGATATAAACCTAATAATGAAACTCCGAATGAAGAAAAAAATCTTAGTTTGAAGAGGTCATAAAATTGTATGCAAAGGAACAAATAAATAATAGTTAAGAAAAAGTCAAACTATTTCGTCATTTTTATAATATACAGAGTTTCTATCTTACGAAGCATAAAATGCCTGCCCTAGGATATTGTCTATGTTAAATAATGTTATGAAAAATAATCAGGTTTTCCCTTACTTCAAACTCAGCGAAAGGATAACATCAGAAAAAAAATTATAAAATAATGGTTCAAAAATATGAATACATAATAGAAGAAGAAAGAAACTCATTGTGAAACATTGATCAATAATAATTGAAAAAAAGTTTATAATATGAGGAACATTACAATGTATTTAAGTATTAACATTCAAATGTGCTATTTCCTATTCCAAGAAATTAAATAAATGATTTATTGATAAATAAAGCTGGATTTTGATTTTCACTTTAAAATTGTTCACAAGGTTATAGACAGCATAATTACAATACTTAAAATTTTGATTTAAAAAATAAAATAGTGAATTGAAGACAAAGAAATATTATATATTAATTTCATAAAACAAAAGAATTTTTTAAGAACTATTATTTGTATTATCAATGCACATAGCATTTTAGTTCATATTTATTTATTTTTAAAATTCAGTCTCAGTTTAGTTTTTTACTAAATTTATCTAAATTTTGATTCTTGCAGATTTTTAAAAAAGGCAAATTAAACATGTAACATATATTCATCACTTTACAATGTTTGTATAAAAAGCTTATATAATATAATTTTCTACATATATAAAATAAAGTATTAACCTTCAATTTTTTTTAGGTCTAATTTCTGCGAATAATGAAAAATAATTATTTATTCTACAAAAATAATCACTGATAGAAAGAACACAACCAAGATGTACATAAAGAAAATAACTTATAGCGAAACTGTAAGAAACAATTTTCAAGTCATTAATTAAATAATAGTGGTAACATTAACGCATTTTGGGCAAACAGGAAACTCAATTTATGATCAATACATGAAAAAGATAATTACTCTTCCTTAGAATATTGTTTTTTATAGTGTTCAAATAGAATATAGAATTTTTCTAATAATTTGCAGAATTTGTTTTTCGAGAAATCGATTAAAGTATTTTAATAATCTTTTAAAATGGAAAAAAACCCAATATTATCTGTTTCAGTTATTTGTACTTTTTAAATGAGAATTCGTATTCCTCAAATTTATGTACACAATCAAAAATTCATTTAATTTATAAATGACTGTTGATTAAGACATGATATTAAAATAGTTTATTGTCGAAGAAGTGCCAAATTATAGATTTTTAGTATATTAGTAAGCGAGTTGGTAGCAAAATTTTAGCTTTATGATTTTAAATAAGTTAAAAATAAATAAAAGAGTGCAAAAACTATTTATTTTTTGTTCCAAAAATATTTTAAATAAAAAAACTGGCTTAAGGTGGTACATTTTTGCAGTCTTTCATCGAAGATCACAGAGTTTTCTGAACATAATTGTATAATCATGTAATTTCTATGATGTCCTGAATATCGGATAATTTCGTAACAATATCATGGTGATATTTTTGAATATTTAGAGCTAATCAGGTAAAAAATACTCTACATATTCTATTTGAGTATTAAGTGATTCTTGTTTTCATTTAAAACAAAGATTACCTGGACGTAAGATTGTAATAATCAAGAAATATTCATTCCGAGACTTTCGAATATGCGCCGAATGCCATGAGGAGGTATGGTAATCTGAAACCATCCCTCTTGAAAAATTTGTAAAGAAATACACATCATTTTATATACATGATTAAGGATGACATCTGACGGGTAAAAGCTTTGAACAAAGAAACAGAATGACTCTATTCGTAACTTTCTGATCCATGAGCTACTATTTTAGAAATATCTGTCTCACACTGTAGAATATTTAAGATTTTAATCAGAATAGGAATAGATTTAATATTAAATAGCATTAATAAAACTGAAGTATATAGTAATGCATTAAACTTGTTTATCTTAATTTTTTCTATTTTCTATTTTTTTGAATAATTAACTACTTGTTATCTTTTTTAATGTCGTAATATTGCATATAGCTTTTTTTGTTAAAAATGCCAAAAAAAAACCTCCATAAAATAATTTTTTATGCGTATACTTATTTTCGCAAACCGTTCATTGTCAGAATTTTTGAATAAACATTAGCAGTCTAGAATCCAGAGGAAAAAAAGTTGTTAAAGTAATCTCCTGTTGTCAAGAGTTGCAAATACATGGGATTCATTTTTCCAATTTGACATCAACAATGGCTTTCTGCAAATCATTCATGGCGTTGCCATTTTCTTTTCTTGAATTTTTTTTCCAAGAGACGACAATATGTCTACAAACAAATGTGATCCTTGGCATCTGGGACTTTGAATACGAAAGGCAATGCAGGAAGAAAGAAAATAAATGGCCTTTGAAATACGATTCTCGTTTCAAACTGTAAGAAATATTCCTAAAAGTACTGAAAGGCATACTTGAAGTCATTTTCTTTTCTTTATAATTCCATGCTCCACTCAATTATTTCTGTACAAGAAAAGATTTTATTGATATTTCTATTTTTGTTTCTTCTTCTGAGATGCCGAGAAAATTATCTCGAAATGATTTTTATCCTTTCATTTCTTTTTCCTTTCTAATTCTTTCGAACTTTTTTTTCATTGAAAATGAGTTATTCGCTTTCTGTAGATTTGGTGTTTTGATCTTTTGCGATGTTCGATAAACTACAGAAAAAAGAATTATCAAGACTGATCAAAATGTAATCCATTTATCTCTGAAAAAGGTCTAGTTCTCTTGTTGAGGTATTAATACTCAGTTCAGTAATTAAAGTCCTTGTAATAGTTACAAAACTAAAGTTGACATAATCAAAATTTATTTATGCTTTTTTATTAAAAAGACATTTGCTTGAAAAATTATTCTATAAAGCACTAATATCTTTAAAATATCATTTGATGCATAAAATAATTTAACACTATTGATAATTAAAAATAATTACTTATTTAATAAAATTCAATAGAGTATTCTTCCACAATATAAATTTTTTATGTTTTATAATTTACAAAAGATTATTGCAAGAATGATTTAAATGTCATCAATCGTTTTGTAGGTCATTGATTTGAGGAAATCTAATAATAATTTGCTTTGTTTGTATTGAGCATCACAAACCACATCATTTGACCCACAGCTGTAAAATTATGCAACATACGTATATGGGTACATTGGAAGATGAAAATATGAAACTCAGAAAGTTTTTTTAAAATTTTAATTAATTAAAAATTAAATAGAATTTAAATTTTTTTCCATGGTTTAACTTTTGGAATTATTGTTGCACAAAAAGGAATTTTAGTTAAAAGTTTCGAAAAATGTCTTTTTAATGATACTGATTTAATTGTTCTGAAAATTATTTGCTGATTTTCGGGAATAAAATTTTTTTTTAATCCTAATTTCCAACAATACATTACAATTTGCTTTGAAATTCAAATTAGTTTAATTGTTTCACGAAATTATTAACCTCTCAATTTTCTTCGTATGTTAAAAAAGAAGGATCTTGCTTAATATCTGTGTATTTTACAGAGCAGATTAGGTAGTAAAATTAAAGCATCCTGAAATTTTGAAAATAAGTGAGTCACACATATATAAGTTTTTTAATACCATATGATGTTGTCTCATACCATATGATGACTGTCTCCATTGGAAACGTTCATGTTCAGAACAAACATAATTTAGGTAAGATAAAATAAAGTGATTTTAAATTAGACAATCTTGAGAAATTATAGGCATGAACTTATATCTGAAAGATTTAAACGATCAAATACAACCAAGAGAAGAAGAAGCTCGTCTGAGGAGAATGATAAAAAAATAAAAATGTGAAAAGTAGTGAGTAGAAGTATGTGAAAAAAACTTCCAGATTTTTCCATTCGATTCAAAAAATATTCCAGTTATATTTTTACGCAGAAGATCGGAAAATTGAAAATATCAATCCTATCACTTCTTGTTGATCTGAAAATGCGTAAATCATTTGTCTGAATGATAAAATAGGAACTGCATATTTTTCGAAATATTTTTTTGGCTGGTTGAAATGGTTAGATAGGAAAAAAGCAAGAAGCTCTCAAAATTTGAAATATTTCTTTCAGATATGAACTACTTCAGGCCATGCATTTAAAAAGAAAATGTTTATTTCTTTAGGATATTTATATCATGAAATCTTTCTAGATCAATATGGCTCAAGAAAAAAGTAAAATTGCAATATGAATTTTCTTTCCATGGCATCTAAATTTCATTCAAAATACATTTCCAAAACATTGACGTTTTCTTTAAAAACATTTTGATTACTTTTAAAGTTGTCGAGCATATTATTGATTTCAATATTTTTCTATTACACATTATTTCTAAAGATATTCGATAGTATTTATAGGTTAGAAGTAAAACATATGTAATCAGAATACTGTAAAATTAGTGATCCCATGGACATGAAACATATGCTATCTAAAAAATTAGGTTAAAGTTTCAGAAATTAATCTCACAAAAATTCCTTTTCTCCTTAATCTTGAGACAGGTCTGTTGCTTTTTGAGATAGCTTGGCTCGAACTCCCGATCTTATAGTTCATAGCCAGATAACATGACCACAAGAACAAATGTGATCACTAAATGTTGGATAGATATGATGTGTTTCACGGAGAGCCTAGCAAGTACAAATTTGGGCTTGATCTCTGGTAAATGACAATTTAATTAAGGGCCTGGCTGTCAATATATGGAGTAACCAGCTTCGCTGTAATTTGGAGATACGCAGAGGGAGAAAGCCGAGGTCCAAAACGAGAGAAACGGAATCATTCTGGTGTGGTCTGGGGAGCAAGTAGATCATTGTCCAATGGGAGAAGCATGATCAGGGAATGGACCTGAGCTGGCCAATCAGTGTGCAGCTAAGTAGCTGAGGCGCCGTTCTTCTTGAGTGTAGATGGTGAGGAGGAATTTGGGCTGAGCCGGGGTAGAAGGGAAGACTGGAAAAACTATTGTTCACGGTGGACGAATCAGGAGCAAGGCATTAGGCCAGTTGAGTGTTGATCAGGATCACTCAGTATTCCGGAAGTTATCTTGCTTATAAAGCTTCCACTACAACACTTCCCCTCCAGTGAGTGGAGCGATATCTTGTTATTATTTTAGTGGTGATCTTATAGTCTGCTGACTTTTTAATGCGTCTTACCCTTTTTTGTTGTTTGGATAATTATTTATCGACTTCTTTTTTATTGGCTGATTATTTAGCGCCTTTTTTATTTACTGGCTGATTATTTGAGGCCATTTTTATTGGCTGATTATTTATCCTCATTTTTTATTTATTGTTCTGGTGGAGATCGCCACAGCAGCTGCACGAAGGATAATTTGTTTTAATCTTTCTAGGTCACCAATGTTTCTATTGGCAATAGCAAGGACCGAACTCGCGATCTTATGGTCCGTAGCTAGATAACATGGCTAGAAGACTAAAAGTGATAACTTAATCTTATTTGTTATCGAAGCTTAAGGCGGAGTGATCACTTTTTCATATGGTCATATTATCTGGCTACGAGCCGTAAGGTAGTGAGATGGATCCTAGTTATCGCCAATAGCAACAGGCAGAGGCGAGATGAACGATACATTTGTTGTTGTTTAGCGATGATATATTAGCTGTTGATTATAATGAGCATTACTCATTTAAACTGCCTGATCATTTATAAGCTTCATATTTTTACTTATTGGTTATCTATATATCGCCTTTTTTATTTATTACTTATTTCCATTTTTTATTCAGGTAGAGGGCGCCGCGACAACTGCACGAAGGTTGCATTTTTTTGTTTGTTTATCTTCCTTCCTAGGTCACTAATATTGCTGTCGACAATAGCAAGGCCCAAACTCGTGATCTTATGGTTCGAAGCCAGATAACATGACCACAAGACTAAAAGATATCACCATAGCTTGAGTATGTTATCTGGCTTTTAAAGCTTCCATTACAATTCCAAGACTTATCGGATATCCTCACAGATTTATTGAAATGTTTATAAAATAACTCAGTTCTAACACTGTAAATTTATAAAAAAAAAACTGTTTTTCAATACCAGCAAAGAGAATAACAACAAAAAATTTCAATGTGTGTCGTGATAAATTTAAAAACCATTGCCATGAAAACCTTTACAGTCCTATAAATGTTATAAATGATTTGAAATTCACGCCTATGGTAAGAAAGAAATTTTTTGTGAATAATTTATTTTGATACAACTTATCGAAAGAATTATTTTTTATAGATTGAAAAAATTAAAATCCCCTGCAAAAAGTTAATTATGATATTTTAAATTCATTTTTAATCCTAATTGATTTATTAATTTTTATTTTACATATTATTTTAACAAATATAATTCTTGATTATCGTCTAATATATCTTATATCCTGATTTAAAATGTATTTTCTACGAATATAACGGTAAAAGAAACTTGGGTAACAATTTAATATATCTTTAAATTTTAATCTCTTGCTTGATCATTGCTGTAAGGAAGAAAAGGGTGACAAATACTTCATGATTATGACCCTGATCATACCTGAAAATCTTGATCCTCATTCACATTTTCTATTGTACGTGGGACTACAATATGATATTTTCAAATCCAATTTCAAGCAATTGATTGCCAAATTGTCCTTTTTAGCTAGTTCGTATTACTTTTTTCTAAAATTTTTTTAAAATTATTTCCAAATACCATTTTTTGTTTCATTATTTCCAACACTAAAAACAGCTTTCTTTATTTTTCCATGTCACAAGAGAAAGGATAAATCCTGATACCTAAGAATCCCTTTCCTATGCCGACAGGTGTCAACAAAATCCGTATCAGAATTATGTTATAAAACAACTAAAAGGAAAATGTCCTGGCTTTTTGCTCAACTTTCAGAGTGTTAACAGAACTCTTTTTATCATCATCTCTTCCTTGTACAAATTATGCCCCCTCCTTCGGGATGAAACGAATGTATGTTAATAAAACGGAGTAATGAATTGGTTTTTCTTTGCTTAAAATTGTATTTTTTTATAGGAACCAATTCTTGAATTATTTCTACTAGGAGAAAAATTTCATATTTTATTATTATTATTATTATTATTATTTAACCGGAACCACATTCCTACAGATTTGAATGATCCTAAAAAAGCGTTTATATGCAATTATTGAAAAATTTTGTATGCTCTCTAATATTTCCTTTAGATAATTTTTCTCGGAGTTATTTTTATTTAAGAATTAGAATTTAGAATTTCTCAGAATTGCATGTTGATCATTGTATATTTAGGAAAAACATAAATAGACAATGCCCCTGTAGAGAGATGAAAGAACCACGGCCATCAACGATTTCTTTTTAACAAGATTGTTCATATTAAAAGGTTTGTTTGGTATTCTAAACACTTAAATTTTAAAGAAAGAAGCAATCTAGTTTTATTCATTGAAAAATTCTTAAGCGTTTTTATATTTTATAAATGAATCAATATGACCTAACTCTGTGTATTTTTAATAAATAAATAAAATATAAATTTGAAAAAAATGATAAAAGAGTACAAATTTAGTTGTTGTACAAACTTATATCTTGAAATAAAAAAAGAAAAAAAAAATCACAAAAATGAGAAAAAAATAAGACTGTAATAAACTAGGTTTTTCAATCTAATACTTGTCAAGAAAAACAAACTTCTCCCTTAGAGTTAAGTAACGTTGAACTTACACAGGTGATGGATTACTACTGGCTTAAGCATAGAAGAAGAAAAAAGAGGGACTAAAGGATATATTTTGATAATTCATATAGAAATGAAATCGCTAAGAAATTTGAAGAATTTATAACAGATTGAAAAATTCTTCATCGTTTAGTGAAATCGAAGACATTGTGGAATTTTTTTTCTTTATGGTTGGATCAAAATGCCTATTATTTCGCATTTCTTTTTCAAATATGTTAGATTTCTTGTCAAAAACCTGTAAACATAATACTCATTACAGATTAAAATAAATTAAACTTCGCAAAGTTAATGTAAAGTTTATTTCATCTATATTTTTTATCGAATTCTACAAATTAAAACTGAATTTCAGCTAAATGGATTAAATCAAATATAAAAATATAACATTATAATTAGATTGTTCTGGCATAAAGACAATGTAAAATCATTTTTGTTTTATTCAAGACAACTTTGAGTTGAAATTTAAAGATGACCTTAATATATTTTTGAAAAAAATTATGCCATGGAAAGTCAATGATGTATAGATTAACATTTGTTCCTAAATTGTGTTTTAACAATTATATTAATACTTAATGGATACTCTTCTCAATAATTCAAATGCCAATCATCTAATTATTTTATCACTTTGAAAGTCTCTTTCAGGGTATAAAATTCAATATTAGATGACTAATATGCATATGAATATCTTCACAGGGAATTTTTGACTTAAAATATTTTACTTATTTCAGGTTTATTTTCTTATATTCAAAATATATAAAGATAAAATACTGTAGTTATCAAAAAATTCGAACTCATGAGTTTACAAATTTGAATGATTTAAATTTATTTAAGTATTTATATTTGTTTAAATTTTTTGAATTTCTTGAATTTAGACAGTAAATATATAAATCAATATCTACTGAGGTCGAAGGGAATTTTCGACTAAAGTTTAAATGAATATTTTACATTACTTCAATTTTATTTCCTCATGCACAAAATATGTAAGGATAAAATTATGTAACCGCAAAATAATTCGAAATAGTAAGTTTACAAATTTACACATATTAAATTTCTTTGAGTATAAGAAAATCATCTTTTGAATTATAATTGACTGCCTATGAACTTGATAGTTGTGAAGTTCTTTTAGATAGATGGATGAAGTTTAGTATATGAATTGAATAATAAATTTGTATTTTCCATCACATTTTAAAAGAAATCCATTTAGAGAAAGCCTGTCATTCGGGCAGGTAGAATAATAGTTAATCATAATATTTACTTGTATCAATAATGGAAAATACAAAGAAATTATTGTCAGGAATAATTCTTAAATGCATTCTACCACAAAATATTGATTTGAATAACGAAGGGAAAAAAATGGAAATCTTACATTTACCAGCAAAAAACATCTAATGAGGCATAAAACATTAAAAGAACACGCAAATTAAAACCGATCCGCTGCAGGCGAATTATCAACTTTTTGGGCATTGGTATTCTTCGTTCCCTTCAGATTATTTAACGTTTTTATATAACCAATAAAGAATAAAAAATCAGAAAATCAAACATGTTTTTTTTTAATCTCAAGACCGAAGGAAGGCTGTCTCTCACACTGCTACTAAAAGCTTGTTACGACAAGCAGATTTTTTTTGTTGATCTACTGCTTGTCAGAATTTATGAGCGAGTTAGCATGCATAAAATCATCATCTTTTGGTGAGAAGAAAAAGTCAAACAAGCAGCAGTCGAAGGAAGTATCCTTTCGGATAAGTGACCCAAAATAGCAAAGCGTAGGTTGAAACACTTGAGTGAGGCTCATTCAGGGCTAATTATATTTATGGTGGAACTGACAGAAATTTATCATTCCTATTATAATTATGTCAGAGTGACGGTAACACTGCTAAATAGCGTCTGGAGGAAAGTCACTATGTCAATATGTAGGCGATTTATCACTATATGAAATATTTCTTTTCCCTTTCAAAAGTGAATTCATTTTATCATTGATTATTTTAATGAAATAAATCAAAAATCATCGTAAACAATAAATCTCTGGGCTTTTTTATAGAAAAGAATACATTTTCACATATAATACGCTTATGGTTATGATTCATGTTTACAAAAAGTGCAGGCATTCTTTGTTTGTTTTTATTTTATTTTAACTTTTCATTGCACATCTTTTATACTTCTATTATTAGTCTTTTGCAATTCGTTTCAATTCTCAATGAACAATTTAA
>JAPMOQ010005333.1:14533-27117 GCA_026543055.1 Argiope trifasciata | reverse complement strand
ACGTGTCTAAAACAGATACTATCTATACACAGATACAATTGACCAGATTGCAGGGTTTATAACCAATTATCCAATGATAGATTCAAATAAAATGTTGAATTCAATCCAAAGGTTATTATTTCGTTTATATTTTAAGCCAGTGGCGTGAAAGGCATTTTCTGATATTAAGATATTTCTTTAATAAAGATATTATTTCTGAGATAATATCATTATTAAAGAGTACGCGAGAAAGTTTTGGGGAGATCATTCTCACTGGCTTTTAGAAGTTAATATTAGTTTGGGGTTTACAGCTTTGAATAGCATATTTGCCAACTTGTGGGCGTGAGTCGCGAAGTTCTTGAATTCTAGGTTCTTAACCTCCAGGCAGAACAGGTAATTAGAATAATCGAATTATTACTTAGTAATTAAAAAGGTATTGCATAGGAGAGTTGCTGGTAACTTTTATTTCTGAGAAAGATAGAGTTTATATGGATATGTTTTAGCAAATTCAGTCCAGAGTCAAGTCGGTGTGATAAAGTTATGCATGAAGGAGATGGCGAGGTCTCTTTGTGTTTTTTGGTTTTATTGGCATACACAAAAGAAACCTGGTTGGAAATGAATACATACGCAAATAGTCAGACGTTTTCAGATCAGGCAAATAGTCAGGGGCACACTATTTTACACTTTTACCTTAGATATAAAAGAAAATAATAGCTGAAATCTGAAGGCAGTTATACGAAATAGTATAGAATTGCTAAAAAAATCAGAAATTTTCCATTTCAGAATGTCAAGACAAACCAACTGTGTCAGTAATTTTTTGTAATGCAATTTGCATCTGACCCCTTGCATCGCACCTGCGCCAAATCTGTATGCAAAGTTGCTCGATATTTGTATAAGAGCGCCATAATCTCGACTCGTTGCGTGACGAGCGAATGGCCAAAATCTCGTCCGCGGGTCAGAAAGCGATCCGTCCACCTCTCTTTGTTATGGAGCACGAGTTAAAAGCCATCGCCTGCATGTAATATTTATCGACTGCTTAATGGATAATAATGACTTGTTGTTTTTTGCAACAATAAATCTTGTTTGGTATTCTGAGAAAACGAGAATTTACATAAAACCTCAAAAAACAACAATAGCTTGAATTGAGTTCATTTTAACTCGTTAGTGCATAATGTTGCCAATTGCAATTTTTTATTGTTGATGTTAGCAACGTTTAAGCTTAAGATTGATCTGTTAAAGCAACACGGTACCATCTAATTTTTTTTTTAATTTTAATATTTGAAATTAGATTTTAAGTGTATCTTATCTTAAATAGCATTCTATAACTGCCCACAAAAAAATTGAATTATTTCAACAGTTTTTGAAAATTTTAAATTTTTTTTTAAAAAATGAAGTTTTTTTTTAAATCCTAAAACTTTTTTAAATATTAAATTTTTTTCCAGGTAGTTAGTTATATATTACATAAAAATTACTATGGAATTTATCCTCCTGATTATAACTATTTAATTATAAATACTTTCATTGTCAAACATAGAAAAAATCTGGAAAAAAGCACATATTTTGAATTTGAACACTTAAAAAAAATAACTATGCATCTTAGAGAAAGTTCCATAGTAAGTTTTATAAAATTTGTGTTTAGGAACATTCACAAAAAATTTCACATTTCTACATCAATTTTTAAAAATGCCTTAGGCTTTCGAAAAAACAGCACGCAAACAAAATTACATCAGGGAGAAAAACGAATTTAAAGATTTCAAATTGTAATAACTTGATATAAAATTCATAGAACAGCCTGAAACTTCTACATGTGTATATTTATATATATTTATGTGTATATTTATTTGTATGTATGTATATTTATGTATAATTTTATTTATATGTATGTATATTTCTATATTTATTTATTCTTGACTGTATTATATAGACATATTTAGAAAAGTCGGCTTTATCAAATGAGACAATAAAAAAAATTCGGTATTTTTATGATTTTTTTATCTGAATGTGTTGCTTTAACCTTGTTTAATATTTATAAAGTTTCATATAAGAGTAATATCGACGTATAAAAATCAAAATTCATAAATAATTTGTTAATTGTAGAATTCAAAACCAATATTTTTTTTGTAACGTTATTATTAAATATTGTTGAGCGTAATGTGGTTTCAGAGGAAATTTCGTTAAAATTCATTACGATGTCCGACTACATTAAACACACTGGTTATCGACCACATTGGCGATTTTTTAAAAATTCTTATTATTTCTTGTTGTTCAGACTTTTCTTTTCCCAAAACAGTTTATCTTTTCTCGGAAAAGGAAGACCTGACCTAAGGTCACATATTTTTCAACTAAAATTTGTCTTTCACTTCATTTTTTCTAAACTTTAATTTTCATAAAAATTCTCCACCGTTAATATGATATTCCTAAAACTAATAGAGGTATTTACTTGAAAATTTCAGCGTGTGTTTCAAATAATAAGGGAAAAGAAATCAACCAAAATTTTTATTGTTGCTGAACTGCTTTATACGTGTTTTTAGAAAAATTAAGCAGCAAATTTATAGTAAAAATGCATATGTGTGCATATTTTTACCCATAACTTCTTTGCATCTCAAAATGTTTCTTAGATTTTGGTTCATTTCATTCATCAATGTATTCTACAGCTTGTGTGCATAGAAAAATAGAATTGCTGCATTACAGTTTTGTGTAGAGAGTAAACCGTTTTGGTTCAATTTATTAAAATTTACTACAAATGTTCCCATTTCTCATACATTATATTTTCTAATAATTGCTTTTTGTATTTATAGTGGTTATTATTGACAATACATCTAAAAATAAATAGTTTCTAAAAAATCCAATTTTTTAATTTTTTTTTTCCTTTGAACGTAGACGGATACCTTAAATAACTGATTTTGTTTTAATCAAAAACTATACTTCTATGCATTAAACCGATTATTACATCGTTAGTGTTGCCATTCGTGTTAAATGAAAATAGTACATATAATTCATATTATTTTATATATTTGCTTCAGAAATGTCATTCTAAATTTTTATCATACTTTAAAATTATTTAATATTTTCAAAAACAATAATCTTTGGTATTTCTTAAAAATCGTTGGATGTAGTCTATAAATTTTTCAAGAAGTCACGAGGTTTGAAAATTGTATAGAATCGCTGAAATTTTTATTCACATTATGAAATAAAATTAATAATAAGAAAGAAAGTGTGTAAAACTATTCAGAACTTTTACAATTTCAAACAAGGATTATCCAAATATTAACAAAGAAAAAATTTATTTCAGGCTCATGTAAATCTTAAGCAGTACAGGAAAACAAAAACGCAAGCAAATTAAAAGCTAATGTAAAATTTGAATTCAACTTTTTAGAAAATCATAAATTTTAAAAATGAATATATATTGAAATTATTACACTCAGCTAATTTAGGTTTACATCGCAGACAACTTTCTGTAAAGTACCATAAATAACAACATAACAAACAACAACAACACTCGCACGCAAACACACACACACCCTGAATATGTGTATATATATATTCAGGGTTTCAGTAATAATTTTTTAATTGGTAAGAACGATTTTAATTGCAATCTACATTTTCGCTATAGAAACTTCTATCTAAATGCTCCTGTTAAAGAAAATCAGAGTATGTTTCAATTATTAAATTTTGTTTCATGGTATTATGTATCCCTTCTTAGGTGCACTATCCTTTCTAAAGTCCTACGTATACTATTCTATGAGCAAATTAGAGCGCACAGAACTAATGACGACATTTTTCATAGTGTGTACCAAAGTATATTTTGACTATAAAATTCTTTTTCTTAGCGATTCTAGAAAATCTTACGTATGTAATTTTATGGACAAACCAGTGAACTTCTAACTTATTTCAACATTTTTGACAATTTGTCCCCAAGATTTTTTGATAGTACATTCAAAAAGTCAAGGGATTTTAGAGGCTTTGATTATGGATTTTGTATTCTGTTAGCAACGCCTATGGCTGTCACAACTACCTGTAACTTTAAATGCAATATTTTTCAGTGCTATAAAATGATATTAAAGGATTACAAAGTTTGAACTTCAGTATGGACTGGTTTTGAACAATTGGAGATAAATATTCGTTTATGATTATTGACTCTTCGATATTGAACCAAGTATTCGTCAACAATTGTTTCTATCTACGGCTAGATATGTATGGTTGACTCAGGTAATGATAACTCACGAATTTTCTGCTGGTATGACAATATACTCATAACATCGAAAATAATTTGATTTTACGATATTAGTGAGGATTTTATGAAATCAAAATCATTCACCAAAAGTCCTGTAAAATATTGCAAGGATTGTAATACTATTTATTTTCACGTGTAAGAAGAATGCAAGTAGAAAGTACGGTAATAATCATTAAGAATAATTTGATTTCGAAATTTTAATCAGTTTCCATATAATTTCTTTCTGTATATAGGACAGCTCAAGATCAAATGACTGGACATATGAAATTTGCTAAATAATCTTAAATTTGTAGATTTTAAAAGAATCAAAATGGGAATTAAATCCCTTGGAAAGAAATATGTTCATTCATATACACCTAAGAAAGATGATTAAAAAACTGGGGTAGTGATATGGAAGAAATTTCCTTCACAGATGTATCTTCAAAGCTATAGAGGTGTATAAAATTTTCTACTAAATTATAAAGGAGGTCAGCAAATGGATTGCTTATATATAAATTTGATAACTTATCAAATAAATAAAATTTGATATGCGTCCCAGTTGCTAAAATGGTAACTATGCATCGAATTTTATTTCTAATCTGACGATACAAAACACAAATTCAGTTTTTCTTTATATTAGGTACTAGCCGCCTTTGGCGACCAGCTGGTTCGCCATGAGTAATGCGTTCTAAAATTTATAATTAAATCATATATTTTTTAGCCAAAATTTAAGAAATAGTTAAAGTTAAAAGATTCAGTTATTAGTAGTTAAAGAGTCGGTAACTTTATTCGGAAAAACTTTTTGAGTTTAATGCTCTAATAATTTATCAATTATGATTCCAAAATATTAAAAATGTTTTTTTCGGTGATATTGCCAAAATGTTAAGTATGTTTTTTAAAGAAAGCGAAAAAGGGAAAAATTATTGAATTAATGATACAGATAATGCAAACGATTACATAAATATGCCATTAAGTCCGGATTTCAATGCATATCCTGTCTAAATTCAATCAGGTTTACTGTAAATAAAGATAATTTATTGAATTACTGATACAGATATTGCAAACGATTATAGAAATATGCCATTAAGTCGGGATTTCAATGCATATCCTGTCTAAATTCAATCAGGTTTAGCGTAAATAAAGAAGATTTATGGAATTAATGACATAAATATTGCAAACGATTTCTTAGAATCCTTTGCCTTGCATTTATTTTTATAGAAGATATCACATTTTATATTTATGTTATTTTATCCAGTCACGTGCTGAAAGTTGTATTTCTTAAGATTTGATTTACGATGATAGTTGTTGTTTTTTCATTTGAACTTCCGGCATTTTATTTTATCCAGTCACGTGCTCAAAAAAACATGGTTAAAATATTTTTTTAAAAATTCGTTAAAAATAGAAGCTTGAGTTATACATTAAAACACTGATACCATTAGAAAGCTAATTTTTTTTATCTTTAAATTGATGTTAAAATCATGTTTGTCCGATAATAATTTCGGAAGTTATAGCGGAAAAACGCCAAAATTTCGCTTAAATTTTAATTAATTCAAATTCTAATTAAAAATTCAAAAAAAGGGCTCCGAGGTGCACATTCCCGATCTCCAAGGTATACATGTACCAAATTTGGTAGCTGTAGGCCCAACGGTCTGGCCTGTAGAGCGCCAACACACACACACACACACGCACACACACACACACATTGAGCTTTATTATAAGTATAGATAGATTAAAAGATGCCATATTGCGTCATTATAAGCGGAAGTCGGGAAGCTGTAGCCCTTATTGTTGTGGATTACCATCGATGATTTTAAACAGAATAGCCCAATTATATGTTTAGGAAGTATAGAAGATGATAAAAAGAAAATAGAAAAGAAGGTGCTTGATTATCTAAATTTAAGAGGAAATCGAGGGGCGGGTATTCTCTCTAATTTTAATTTCGTTTTACGATTATGTTGACGTTGTAATGTCTTGATCCCGGTAGATCAAAGAATACTCAGAATTTTTAGTCACTTCTTTATTTTACAGTCCTATCTATATACTAAGAACCACTCGTTCTAATCTTGATTAAATAGTTGCTATTTACATCACAACAGTCCAAGTTGAAGGGTTTTATTTGAAGATCAGTTCTACATTAAATTGTAACCACAACACTACTGGTAATTCACGGGTTGGTCAATCAGTGATCATTTCAGGCGGCACACCGAATCTCCCGGACTCGTGGGAGTAATCCAGCTGTCTCCCAGAAACCCTTCTCTCCTTTCCAAAAAACTCTGCATATTTTATCTCAGTGAAAGTTCCCCTCTTCTTCCTCAGTGGCTACCGGTCCTCTCATTCGATCAATCATGTACAGCAAAAGGGCCCTTTTCAAGGGCGTCAGTCTGTCGTCGGAAGGTAATTATGGTGTGCCGAAAAATCTGGAGCATGGGGTCCGCTTACAATAGGGAAATTCGACATCCAGAAGTTTGGATGTTCCATTGTCTCTGAATGCACTATCACTGTCTTCTGGACGAGGAATTTCCACGTGTGTCCTATCAGCCATAGATACCTCAGGGACCGAAAGGAGAACATCTGCAACACCTGCTTATCTCAAGGTGTCTAGCAAACACAAAGGCAACACTGCTGGCGGATATATTTTATCACCAAAAAGGGACGGGGAATGTTACAACGTTCTATTAATGTGGAAATCATTTCTTAAATTCGCACAAAGTGGTCAGAAAGTTCGACAGGAAATAGTTTGTATTCTTTTATTTAAAGTAAATGTAAGTATTATGCAATGTCTTCAACAATATTTTTTATTTTCCAGCTTCCCCTGTAATCTCAAGAGCTCTGGCGTCCACCCTTCCAAGACGACCCCGCAGCGAGAAGCGTCCCATTCCAGACGACCAGAAGGATGATAAATATTTCGAACGTCGAAAGCGCAACAACTTGGCAGCCAAAAAGTCTCGAGATGCCAGAAAAGCAAGAGAGGACGAAATAGCCCTTAGGGCCTGCTTTCTGGAGAAGGAGAACGCTGTTCTCAGGGCACAGGTCAACACTTTGAGGGAAGAAGCTCACTCCCTGAGGCAGATGCTTATGCACAAGCGACATGGAGAATGGACAAAGACGTAATGATACTCATTAGTAGAATAATATCGATTTATTTTGCTAGTAGTTCTGTGAGAGGACCAAAGAAATCTAATGTCAGAAATGCTCAGAGCACAGGCCAAACTTTGAATGGTCCTGATCTATATAATGACTCATAGCCCTGTAGACCTATAGAAAGACTAGTAGATCTACAGAATATCTTTGATCTATAAAATGGTTCATAGCCCTGTAGACCTACAGAAATAAATACACGTAGTCTTGTTGATCTACAGAATATCCTTGATTTATAAAATGGCTCATAGCCCTGTTGACCCGGTTTGACAGATGGTATATGTCCAAAAAAGGAAGAGTCACTTTCGACTTTATTCCTAATCCGGAAATTAAATTAAGAAAATACCATCCACTTATAATCCAAATAATATCTGGACATGGGAGATTTCCTGCATATTTCCATAGATTTGGAAGAACGCAAGAAAATAAATGTATTTGTGGGGAAATTGGTGCAATTTACCACTATTTAATGGAATGTATGGAGATCTCAGAGTTAAGGAAGGACCTGAATATTGACAATAATGATTTAAGTACAGTACTGATGGTACCAGGTAATCTCAAAACCCTGAAGGATATGATGTTAAAGGTTGACAGTTTCATTCCAACTGTTTGTGAGAGTGCAGATGGGGAGGAAGACAGTCATTTATTACCCTGAAAGGAATGCTAGTTTGACTGTTCGGTCAATGTAAGGCTGGAAAATACTTATTCAGCAGTCGACCACACAAATCCTGTCGATACTGCTACTTTCAGTGGTGCCGGGATGGTCGGCTATATGCAAGAAGAAGAAGAAGAAGCTCTGTTGACTACAGAATGGCCTAGATCTATAGAGTGATTCATATCCTTGTTGATCTATTGAATGACTCATAGTCTTGTTGACCTTTAAAATGTCTCAATTCTCATGCACAAAAGACTTGGAGAATAAGAAACCACAGTACCACTAATTAGGTGGATAGTGTAGATATTTTTGTTAAAAGGACAAAAGGTTTTGAGGAAGCTGATTTACAATGTCTTATTTATTTCAAGAAAATGTGCATTTGTCAACATGCCTTTATAAAGACACAGAAAGATTTTTTCTGTAGAGGAACGTATCAGAGAAGGGTCAAATTTTGACAAAGATGTAAAAAACATTCTTAGCAAAATCATCTATAATTAATATTTAATACTCTGTGCCGAATTCATAGATTGAGATATTGCATTTCTTTTATATATGAAGAAAGACTACTGTTGAATTTCAAAACTGATTGAGCTGAATCAATTGGTACTATCTGAAGATATGAATTATAGTCATTGATATTGATTTATGTATTTGAACTAGACTATGTTTTAATATGATTACTCTATGGATTCTTGTATGAATCTTCAGTAAAAAAGTTATAAAACACTGAAAAATGCTCTTAGAATAGAATTTTTATTATTTCAGTTTTAAAAAAATGGCTTTACTGATCTCACAATAACTGCAATGAGAAAATCAAAACTAGACAATTTTTTCGATGAAATGCAAGCCTGACTATCAATGTGAAATGTTTAAATTTTACCTAAACTGATTCAGTTTCTTCTTTATGCATTAATTTTATTTATTATCTAGTTTCTTGTTAACTGATGTTCATTTAAATTTATTATATAGGAATTTTCGCCCCTTTCTGTGATGCCGTATTTGATCGATTTTCATTAACAATGTTCCAGATTATATCACAGTCACATGATAAATGCAACTTCTTAAGATTCGATTGTCATCGAGCATTCAGTTTGTATCTCCTGAGCATGTACTGACTCCATTCCAAATTTTTTCATCAATACTGAGTGCTGCATATCCGTTAATTTACAGTTTTAGAGCATAATAATTATCGGTAATGACTTTATAAGAAAAATGCTGATTATCATAAAGAAAGAATTTTACATATATAAGTGGGAATAAATGTAAAATCAGCAGTCTTTTACTTTTATGGGAATTATTTTTTAAAAATTTGAATAAAAATTTGATAAATAATTTTCAACTGCATGGAAATTTTTTTTTATTTTTGTCCCATTCTGTAGGACCGACTTAAAAATAAGCAATTCGATAAAATTGATTTTTTAGGATCTATTTCCCTTAAAATGTGATATTTCTGATAATCTTATGATCATATAATTTTGCGAACTTTTTGGGAGACTTTGGACTCTTGGCACGATTTTAACGCAATTGGCGAGAAACCGGATCCTAATTTTACTATTCTGTATTAAATAAAAGCAAAATTCAGTCATATATGTTTTCTTTTTTTATTTTAAGGGCTCTTTTCTTTTCAAAGTTATTTAAATATTTATAAAGGATCTGTAATATTAATATTTCTTAATATAAAATGTTTCCTATGTTTTTAAATTTCATTTATAAAATGTTTGATGGTTACATTATGTTTTAGCTTTAATTCATAACAAAATATGAAAATGTATAGAAAGATATCATGTATGTAACTTTAAATACTAATTTTTAAGCTAATATTAATAAGTTATTTTATTGGTTTCTAATATTAAAATTCCGAAAGTTTTATTAGTCTTGAGAATCTTTTCCTGCTTTTGTTGTGGTAAAATTAAAACTTTTTTTTTATTTAAAAGATAGATAAAAAACTTTGCAAAAAAATATACTTTCTTCCTTTTTATTACTGATAATTTCATCGTTATTTATTTATATGATTCTAAAATATTGGTGATATTATTCTATCTGTGTCGTGGTTTTTCTTAAACATTTTTTTAATAAAATTTGTTTTGAAGCATTTGTGTCAATATTTATACTTTTGATGCATTGTACATTGCATTGTACTCATAACAATACTATCCATATTACCACAAAAATATCGTTCGAACTGATGTTATGAAAGTTCAGTTACACACATTAAAGTTTGGTGAAACAAAAAAAAAAAAAAAAAAGACAAGAAACGAATCATTTTCACTTTCTCGTATGCAAAATATAGAAAAAAATATTGTTATCATCAAAAGATGTAAACTCAAAACCCTGTTGAATCTCGACATTTTAGATCTCTCTGACGAAAAACATACTTTTAGAATTGCGCAAGTTTTTCTGGGAATCCGATAATTCTACAAACCTTTGAACTGGATAAATGGAATTTGGGTGTTTTTCCATTATACCGTCGCAGCTGAAAAATAGCCAATGATGATGCAACTAACGCCAAACGGAATATCGCTACCGGTAACCTTTTGCCGATACATTTTTAAAGAAAGTCGCGCCATTTTGTCGCCTGCACTAAAATGGCAACTGTGTTCTGTCACCAAAAAGTCTGCTTGGCGAGATTTGCGCTGGTATAATGGAAAAGAACCGAAATTTGTTACATGGTCTACATACCAAATTTGTAGATTCTAACTAAATTTTGAATGTCCATTCAGAAGAAACCTGTCAATAGAATGCAAGTGAACATGATAACTACAAAACATAAATAAATTGTTCGATAAAATTCAGTGCACAGTTTCCGTATCTAAAATGTGACCTTGCGTCAAATTTCAATTAACTCCTACAAGGAATTGACCATCTGTCGATCTGTCCTTTCCCAGACATGCAAACACAGTAATCAAAAAACGCAACGACTTGAAAAGAGTAAAATTTCCCATACCGTCTGGTAACTGTAATTGCAGTTCTGTCAAAATTATGTATTAAAACTTGTGAAAAAGCGAATCTAAAATGCATATTCGGATTTCTTCTATTTTTATACTTAATGCAACGACTAACAGTCAAAGATTGTCAGCTGCCTTAAATAACCAGTGGGAATAATATCCCCGAAAGTTTCTCGCACACTCTCTAATGCAGGTATTATATCAGAGAATGTCTCACAAAGTGCTGGTGAACAATAGTTGTGAAATATTTATCCTCACAGTGAATTTACCTATTTTACTGAATCTGTCGTGCCATCCTTGGTGGATTATTTGGCGATTAAGTGCGAACAGGGGGTTACTAACCCCATTGTTTACCGGAAATCAAATTAGTATTTTAGATGTGTTTTTCCTGATGGATTGAAACAAAAAAAATAGTTAAAACTCTATACTTGTAGACACATTTTATCTATTGATTGATAGATCTAATTCAAAATTAGATTTAAATCTGAAATAATAATATAAAGATAAAGCACAATGGAAACGGTCTGTACAAAATTTTCTCGAATATTTCCTAGTTTAAGTGTAATTTCTCGCATAAAATTTTGGACTTTGTTCGAAATCTCGAACATTTCGA
The DNA here is from genome assembly GCA_026543055.1 of Argiope trifasciata. Classification (NCBI taxonomy): domain Eukaryota; kingdom Metazoa; phylum Arthropoda; class Arachnida; order Araneae; family Araneidae; genus Argiope; species Argiope trifasciata. Next base: position 15,574 of record JAPMOQ010005333.1, on the reverse strand, counting down.
TGTTCAAAATAGATGTTTCTGAAAAATTTAAAAGAAATTTATAGTTACAATTCATAACGTAACAATCTTTGGTGTGAAAATTCTAATGTTTGGAGGCTTTTTTGTTATCTTCGTCACATACAGACAGACATTCTCCACAAGTGTTTGTTTGTCATTCAGGGAGGTCAAAAACGAGCTGCTTCGTTAAAATCTCAAACTCGAATTTATTGCTGATTGCTATACTTTCTTTATACTAGGTATATGAAAAAGTAAAACTCTGTATCCCATAATTTGCCATTCATCAAGTTTCAGCATACGCAGTCAGGAATCATCTTGAATGTTTGTCATCATAAGGTAGTTTCAGCCTATGTTGTTTGCTCGTAATGGTTTCTGCATTACCGAAACCTATTATTTCCTTTTTTCATTTTCCACCGTCTTACTATTAACAGTCCATTGGTTTTGGGCAGATTCATCAGAACATAATAAATCAAGTTCTTGCAAAAACACATTTAAGAGCACGAGGCACGAATCTTCAATAACCAACCATTCAAAGAGTAACATTGAAAATAAACAGCTCAGGTGAGTGCTAATGCACAATGACTATTAACTGCAAACTGGGCAAATGCAAATACCGCTCTTTTCTTGGGTCCGTAATCCGGTCCCAATTTTGTGCAATCGTCGGAATCACGGAAAGTCGCGTGGCCGACAGCTGACTGTAAACAACTCGGAGGCTGCATTACGAACGAGAACACTTTTTGAGTGGGGTTATTTTCGGCAGGTATCGTTGCGGAAAAAAAAAATTATGACTAATGGGAAAAGTAGATTGACCGCACGCATGGAACATAAGTGATCTCGTTTCGATTAGGAATTTAATTGTGCCTTCCGTAAATGGAGGTGTCGGTTACATGGTCGGAATTTGGGGTGAATGATCAAGATTGTTTTTAGAATCAGTAGAAGTATTTTAATTGGTTTGGTTAATTAAGGTATCCGACAACGTTAAAAACACTGATTTTCCACCACATTGGCGAATTTGCTTTTCATTGCTATTTGCTCTGGTTAATT
>JAPMOQ010005331.1:0-29535 GCA_026543055.1 Argiope trifasciata | reverse complement strand
TTTATGTAGAATGTTAATCGTTTTGGTTAAATTTCAATAAAATTTACCGTAAAATTTTCTATTTTTCAAAATATATTATATTTTTACATAATGTTATGATATTTATAGTAATTTGTCTCATAACTGACAATACATCTAAAAACCTTAGTTTTAAATAGTTTTGAAAAAATTCAATTTTTCAAAATTTTTCCTTCGAACGTAGTCGGATACCTTAAATGAATAAAATGACACATAATATTCAAAAAAGAATTTCGTTTCGAAATTGATCTTTAGATTCAGTTATTAAAAAATCACTTCTTTTTCAAATACTTCAACTTTTTTATTCTATTATCTTTAAAGTTCTTTTCAACGAAAATAATTTCTTAAATCTTTAAATGCCTCTGAGGAAATATTGATAGCTTTATCTTCCTACTTTGAACATAATTCCTTTTTACTGCTCATAAGAATGTACGTAGTAATTAAATGAAATTTCTATACATGGAAAACTAATTAATCTAATAATTTTCTTAATAACTTAATTCTAATGCCATTAAGGAATGCCGTCTTAGCTTTTTCTAAATCTGGATAGTATCCATAACTTTATTCATTATTTTATTACTATCATTAACCATAATGGATATACATCAGAATTAACAGCTAACTGCAACTGCTATTATGAGAAAAGTTTTTCTTCGAGTGGCCACGAAATGAATACATTCTTAATTTACCGTTTTTTAGTACTTACCGGTAATTCTGAAATATGAATCTCAAGAGACCGTCTAGTTTAATGAATTGCAAATTAAAAGTGAGAAAAGAAATCCCTCTCTATGCATGTGCTCTCATTGATAATTAAATTTATTTACTAAGTAAAAAAGCAGAAACCATGCATGAATTTGATGCATGAGTTCATGGTTTCAATGAGCGCATAATTTTTTTTCTGAAAATGAATGGCATAAAAATGAAATACCATAATTTAATTTTTTATTAATAAATACCTCTTTTTAATCGATATTATTAGGATTCATGAAAAGTATTGTGCATGGCAATGATATCAATAACCAACCTTTGATTATTGCATTTGTGAAAGAATTATTTATTGTTTTTTATAATGACACTTGTTTTTGACAAGCCCGCTGATCGCTGTCAGTGATTTTAAGCCTAAATTAGAGTTACATTTTTTTCAGTAGTGCCCACTAGGGCCAAGAGTACAATTTAGCTACTTCATGTTTCGCATTTGCATGCAGAACCCCTTTTTACAGGGAGTCACACCACTCACAGATAGAACACAGAATAAACACATGCCCGAACCGAGTCTTGAACCCTGGATGCCTAAAGCTGGGGTCCCACGGCCTATTCCTCGTCTGAAGTCGAGCCACGTGCCACCCGTTGACAGCTCTTGCGGTTTTCTGGTCCCTTTGATGACCCGTTGACTTACCGACAAAATGTCGGTAAGTAGACGGGTCATCAAAGAGACCAAGAGGGGGCGAAAGGGGAAACGCATCATCCTCCGCATGGGGGAGTGTGGTCCCCCAGTGGGTGGGAAGTCTGATTTATGGCCAAACCGGGGAAACTGCGCGTCGTGGGACCCCGGCTTAAAACGCTAGGAAGATACGCTACCCCTAAGGCAGGACGGCGGAAAAGAATATAGCAATTAATGTTTCTTTACAAGCTCACAAACATAAAACAGGCTTTATATGGAAGTTTAGTGCTGTTGTATTATAAAATAATACAACATGTTTCATTTTCAATATTTAATGTAAGATACATTGCCTTTTCAAACACTAACCAAATTTTAAATATAAAGCCTTTATTTCATTGACTATATTTTGTACGATTTATTCCCTAAGTAATGCCCTCTAACCATTAATATTTTCCTTCTTATCTTTCACTGTTTGAATGATTCCTTCTTTTTTGGAACTTTTTATAATCGCAAACCACTACTCCGATCCATCTTCAAGACTCATGGAAGAAACTGTATTACTAGACAGCTACAACAACAACGGGAACTAGAGGTGAATTCTACAGGTCATCCCCAGCCATAGCTCAATTCTTCCTTTACAAGACATGTTCTGTGCTCAATATGAGGTAGCTAATCCCCTACAATTTATTTACCAACAGGACGGCACGAACCTACCACTATATTTGAAGCTTCTCATCCCCTATTAGATGCCCACAATAGGATAAAATTATCATTTTATTTGTCCCTTTTTCTTACAATCTTTTAAATATTTTTTGATGCATTTCAACTAGATTCAAACGAAAATTCTTAAAGCCAAATTAAGAAGAATAAAATTAGTTTTCGGTTCATCTTCCGTTTATCAAAGAAGAAAAATAATAAAATTATTGTAATGTGATTTATCTAATGAATATTCATACAAATTATGAGAAACTTTTTGATGTCTTCTTATTTAGCAACTTCATGAACATTTAAACGATTCTCTCGAATCAAAGAATTCATTTCTTGGAAGTGAAGGCAGTCTATTGAAGAGACAGGAAGTCCAGATTTTAAATCTTTATTTGAAGGCGTTCAGTCTTGTTTGCAGTTTTCGAACCCACTACAAATCATCTTCATAGTTTTGTGGCAAGGGTTCATCTATATAAATATAAATGAATGTTTGTATGTTTCTTACGCGCTGCCGTTCCACGAATTCCAACTGCGATGAAAGTTTGAATACTTATTTGTTTCTACTGGAAAAACAAACAAAACAAAAAATTCCAACCCTAAAGCCTTAAATACTAAAATTAAAAAATTGAATTAATATTATTTACGCTTATCCTATATATATCCTTCAATTTCAATGAATGCATTCATTTCCAATTCGAAAATAAATATTATTCTTTATATAATTCTTAATTAAACAAGAAAGTTATTTCAAATTGCAAACGATATTTCCAAAACTATTTCTTCTGCTGCAGAAACGCGCCAGCTAGTTTACAATAAAATGCTATAAATGTTAAACATAACTTTTTTTCAGAAGCAGTGCTATTGTACTTTCAAAATATAACCAAATAGAGTGGTTTCCTATAAACTTTTAAACACATTTGCTCTCATTTTAATGCTTACAATAATTACAATTTATAATCTTAATGTATAACGTAGTAAGATATAACGTAAGTTTTGGTTATCTTTAAAATAACTAGTCGTAATCTCGAGTCTTTCTGGCACAATTCTTAATAAAGGTAATCTCATGCATAGCATTGTTCACCTTGGGTAAGCCTTTGAATGTCTTACATTGTTTTGATGAGAAATACTTACAAGATATAGATTATCAGTGAGAATTTAGCATTGAATCGATCGTTTGAATGTGTGTTTTGAATATTTTTGTAATGACTGAATGAAAGTAAAATTTGGCAGGGAGCTACATTTTTAGTCACGTCACCTACGGAGTATTATTGAATTAAATCAATGCTTTTAAGATCTGTTGCTCAACTTTCACACGAAAGTACGGAACGAAAAACGATCAACATTTTAATAAATTTGGTTCCAAATTTGAAACAGACTTATATTTTAAACAAAAAGACTTTGTGAAAAATTTTATCTATCTAGTTCTTTACATTTTTTCAGAATCGGATTCTTTTGTCTTGAACAAGGAAACTTATTGACTTCGACTGAATGAATTTCATTCAATATTTAGTATAAATTTATAAACTTGTTAAAAGTTTATATACCAAATTTCAATTATGTAGATCAAGGCATACAACAATTTTGATAGTTCAATACTTCGTCTAAGAGACTGGATAAAAGACACAAACTGTCAGTGTAGTCTCTCGTGTTACTTTATTTAAAATATTGATAAAATCACGTACGTTTTTCCGAAAAAAGGCAGTAATGAGATATACATTTAATCACACAAACATCTTTTCTGCTGTGTAACTTCATTTAAATTTTGGAGGCCATTGCATATCGTGGTTTTTAAATAAAAAAGCAATCCTATTCCAGAATTTTCTGAAAATCAATGATTGCTTATATTTTAGTGTAGATTAATTTACAAAAAAATTCCATTAGTAGATATGAATTAAATTTTAATATTTTTTTAAGAATTACATTGATTATGTTCTAATCATAGCTATACTATTCATAAAAGTAACATAAATGTTATTTAGATAAGCATAAATTAATGACACAAAAAGATGAAACTTTCAGATATTTTATTTTTAATCTGTTTATTAGATTGTGAATCTCAAGTCTTAAGATAATACTCAAGCACGATGCCAAATTGCAGTCATAAATAGTGCATTTTCAGTAAAACTCGGAACAGGAAGTTGGATTCAATCGAAGCTGTCGTCTCGTTTATTGCATTATTTATTAACGAGTCAGATTTCACATCAGAAGCAAGCATCTAATTTTTTCTGTATTATCATTATTTATGAATACCATATTCAGAAAGCACTTTCATTCTACTTCGACGAGAAAATGCAAGAGTTTTGTATTTATTCATGCATAACTCAACGAGTTTTGAGCATTTATTTGCATGAGCTGATGTTATTTTCCTTTCTGTTTATTTCATCAGATTTTCCAAATCGTCTGCTAGTTCTCTGAGGTATAAAATCATTTCGAATAATGTTTTTTAAAAAATCTTTTGTAGTACTTTTACTGTAGGTTACTACATGTTCCAATACTTTTCGTCTGTTATTAAATATTTTCGCTCTATTTCATTAAAATATCTTACAAATAACTGCATTTCGTTAAAGATAATGTGATTAGTGGAATAATTTTGGTAGAATGCATCTATCATCATAAAGTTGATGTTCATTAATGTACTTCGTGCAAGTACTATTTCAAATAACAAAAAGATAAAAAGATGGTCAAATTCATCTAATTCATTGTTAATTGTGTTTTGAGAGCAATTGCACTATCCAAACAGTCACGATGTAATTACGTTTTCCCGAGGAAAAAAATAAAAAACAAAATATTCATTATCTGAATCCCTTATTGTTATGATGCAAACATATTTATATCTGACAGCTAAATATTTTATAAGAGCGAATATTGTACTTTAAAAAAGGCATACAATTTTATGATTAAACTTTTAAAAATTAAAAGCGAAGAGGATAGAAATATTTGGCCATATATAAGCCCGGAAGCTGGAAATAACTTGGAGTTATAATTAATTACAGTTTCAAATAAATAAATTGATGAATAGTTAAAAAAGCTCAAACACCGCATACATTGTTATAATATTCTATCTCGTCGTTGCATTTTCTAAGCAATTATTTTAAAGAGTATTCACTCATATAACCTGTAAACATTTTTTTATAATTTGACAGTAAAAACAGGAATAAATGTTTATAAATGAAATATTGACTATGTATATGATTACCGCCAGAAAAGGATTTGATATTTCCAAACCATTTAACGATAAATCAATTCTTTTTAAGAGTATTCACTCACACACTCATAAAAAACTTGTTAAATGAATTATTGAATAAATTAAAGAGTTATTATTATTATACCAATTTAAAATTTAGAATTCAATTATTCTATGTTGATAAATTCGTGCAAAATCTTTTCGATTAAAGTTTTTTTTAATAAAATTTAAAAGAAATATAAAACATTTAATCATTTTTTTGCAAAATTATATGATAAGAGTAATATTATTCTTAGATATGAAATACAACATGTAGCTGAGGATGAATTTGTATCTATGAAGAATGAAAGAAATGTTTAATAGCTAGAATTGTTTACAATAATGTATCCGATGTATCTTTACTTCAAAATTGTTTTAGTATTTTGCATTTAAAAAATAAAGTAGCTTAATTTCTAATTCTTGTTTATTTATCGCACATATTATTTTCCTTCACTACCAATAAAATTAAAGTTCTACGAATAAAAGTTTAAACGGAAATTTCTTCATTAAACGTATTGCACAACAAACATAATACGATACTAGAATGTGGAATAGCTGAATTAGAACAAAGTGATTAACAAAAAATGATATCAAAAATATATTAAGATTGCCATTTTAATAATTTATTTTATCTTCCTTTGTACTTCCGTTTATTTTAAAGGGCATTATTTTGACTAAGTTTCATTAAAAATAATTTTCAAAATTGAGTCTTAATTCTTCAAACTTCTTTCCTACATTTCCTTAACAAAAAAGGAAGGGAAATAAGAAAAGTTCAGACAGCCTGTTTTTTATAATCCTATTAAATAGAAATAAAGATAAAATTATTTAATCCTTTTTTCCATATGTATATTCAAAATAGAATCTTTTTGACTATTTTTAAAAAAGCCCCAGCAAATATTCCTACACATTGCAAAAACAGTATAAAGTTCTATTCAAAACGTGTTCAGAGAAAAAACATGAAGTTGCAATGAAGTAAACTAAAAACATTTCTTCTTCGAATTCAAACAATTCACATTTAGTGAAATTTGAAAAACTAATTCAGATATGCAGATTAAAAAAAAATTAATAAACTATTTTGAAATAACAGCGAAAAAAAAATAAAATACAATACTAATAAAGAAAATAAAGTTTTGCTAACAATAAGTTTTAGTCAAATGGAATACTTGGTTATAATTTTTCATAACAGCACAAAATATAACGACCTTTTTTAGAAATTCTTCAGTTATTGAAAATTATATTTAAGTCTTCTTCAAAGTGTAAAATCAACGAAATGGAAGCCAAAAATTCCTTTATTCTTTTAAATGCGAAATTAATTTGTGTGACTGAAATTAAAATTTCACAAATTATTTCCCTCGTGCAGTATTTTAAAAACATATTTAAGGTAAAAAATTAAAACGATTGCAATTTGTTAAAAATAATATATTATGTTCCAATGAATACATAATTATTAATTTTGAATTCATAATTTAGACTTACATAAATAAATGAAGTTTTGAAAAAATTGTTTTTAGTGGCTGTCTACATTTTAAAGATTATCTTGTCGCACTTATGAGACAAACACGAAAAATACTAAGATTGAAAACATTTTATTTAAATTACAAAATGAAATATAATTAAAGGCTGATGCTGATCAACAATAAAAGGACTTATTCTCTAATTAAATTTAAATCGTAATGTAGATATTAAAATATGTATTCTATCAGAATAAAAATAAGATTTCAATTTTTTTTCTCCGTTATTTTATACGAATGTATATTTGTAATTTTTCCGATTTATCGTAAATAAAATCTCAAAATAATTCAAAAGGATTATTTTTAGGGAAGGAAATTCTTTTTAACCTCCATTGAATTTAAAACAACTATTTGATTTTTATTTTTACTTGCTCTGGCAAGAGAATTAAAACTCGCTTTAATTGATTGCTGATGTAAATATTTAACACATTTATTATTAATATTTACTCTAGATAAGATCCTACTTTCATTTATCGTAAAATAGTTAAAATGGAAGAAACACTATGCTTGATTTAAAAAAAACAAATAAATAAATATTTAAATTATTTTCTCGTTATCAAAACGTGATACAAAAATAGTAAATGAAGAAATTTGCAAACGATTTTTTTTTTCAAACGTAAAACATTTTATATTTTAATCTAATCCATTTTCTTGCATATTTTCTAAAAAAAATTGTAGTGTATAGTAAATAATGATAAATTGTTAAGTTTCTAAAATTTATTTACATTCTGGAGCGTTCAAAAGATTAATAAACTCTTGTAAAAGATTTTATAAAATGGAATGAGTCATAAAAGGAGCCTGTATATTGAAATCTCAGATATTAATCCATTAGTCCAATTTTTATTTTAACGATTATCATAGTATTTAATGAAAATTTAGAAACAGAATCATTGTAATCAACTAGTTTAACTATTTTAGGAATTTTTTCTAAATTTGAATGTACAGAAAAATTCCATTGAATTTAATACTGTATTGTTAATTAAAATCGTGAAATCATTTAAAACAAATATATTTTCAATTGTCAAACAGAGCAGAATTTTTTTTGATTTGATATGCTGATTGATTGGTGATTGAAAAAATATTTTCCCCCTTCCGACGAAGTATAGGTATAGGACGAAATAGGAACACCTGTGGAAAAAAAATATTTTTTTAAAATTAGCGTGGTGGTGAACAACCATATACCTGGACGACAGCTTGTAGTAAGTGGGGTTGACAAATAAAAGTCTGGAGTGCAGTTCATCAGAATTTGAACCCATTCTTAGTGCAGGGCCGTCTTGAGTTCAGATAGTATGCGTGAAGAAGGAAACCGAGAACGAACTTTGTTCTCTAAAACTCTCCACAGAGTTTCGATAATATTGAAATCAGGGAACTGAGGATAACGGGTTAGATGTTCCACTTCATCATTATGCTCATGTAAACATGTTTAAACCCAACGGCAGAGCATCTTGAGACACAGGATGTTTCCCCGAAATTAGAGTCTGAAGCATAGGGAGAAGAAAATCTACAATAATGCTTCGATAATCATCGTCTGTGATCATCTCCCTGAAGACAAAGAGAGGTCCTAATCCACGAGAACATATTGGGCCCATACCATCCCTGAACCCCCTCCATGTTTCATGGTTGGAACCAGGCAGTCAACGTGAGATTCTTCTGCCAGCGTTTGCCATTAGAACACAGTTCCAGTGGTTTTGAATTATGTAAATGAGAGTTCCTCGGGCCAAATTACACGTTATCATTGCAGTTGTGTCCAGTTTAGAGGATTTCGGCACCACCTCAGTGTTTTCATAGCATATCGACTCAAAACTAAGGTTTTGGAATAACTACTCTGCCGTGAATGTTCGAAGCATAAATTTTCATTGAATAGTTTTTATTCATATGGAGTTCTGAAGTTGGATATTCCTCTCAGATGTCATCTGTGACAGTGTAATCTTGCGATTTATGGCGACTGTCCATGTAAATACCCGTTTATCACGGTCACCGTAGCCGGTAACCCGTCTATAACTTCAATCTCCCTTTATTGAGTTTTGAAGAAGACACCTTACCGAGGTTTATGCAGACTGTCTTAAACCATGACACAGCGGTCCTTGAATTAAACACAAATTTGACTATTTTGGACATGGGTGCTCCAGTGAGGCGAACTCCATTTATCACGCCTTTTTTCACATTGTAGAGGTTGACGATCATCATTCCTTGCTAAGTACAGAATTTTCCCATGCAGCTCTAACACTGTCAAATGCTTGATTCATACCTTCACTTCGTCGAACATTTTTGCAACACGAAGCAGTCTTTATTGGACGGACGAAGGTTGACTCACTTTTAAATGGGTATTTCTGATATTTTGTCTTATACCTGCAGTTTTCTTTCACATTAAAAGCCCATGCTAGAGACATTTACGAATCATTTCCTGAGTAAAAAGTGATATTTTGAATTATGAGGCAGTTTATTTAAATTTTTGTGTGCCTAAGCTATATATATTTTTACTTAGCTTGGCATGCCTTACGTTTTTAAAAATTGAATTTTTGATTCATTTTTTCCTCCATTCACAAATGCACTAAATTTTTCTAATTTAAAAAAAAATTTAGGTATACTAAGAATATACTATTTAAAATCGTTAAAATAGAATTTTCTATTAACAGCTAAAAGAAAAAGTCATTCGGCTAATTCGAAATCTATATGGTTAGTGCCATTTGTAGACATAAATATTATTGATAAGACTCCTAATATTCGCAAAAATTGATTGTTACGAGATAATAAAAAATAAAAATAATTAATTCAAAAAATTACATTTTGTTAGGAAACAAAGTTTTTAAAAAAAATCTTTTTATTTTAAATCAATGCCTTAAGTTTAAATAATATTTTGATGCACTTTTACTCCAGTTGAATGCCTGATTTTTTATTCACTTAATTTTTGCAAATTTTAAATTTAAAGTTTTTTTAGGAATTTAAAATGCCATGCGATAATTTCTTAAATGGAATACTATTAAATTAATAAATAAAATAAAAACAAAAAAGAAACTGGAATCTAAAATTATTTTGTGAAAAGCAAGAGAAGCTAAAATTTCATTGAAATATCTTGCCTCTTACACAAGAATTGAAAGTTAAGCCGCGAAATGAAAACTTTATTTCACAACAGTAAGAATCCAAAGCTGATTCGTGTCAAAAGTTTGGGGAGAAAAGTAGGAAAAGTTCGTGACAAGTTCGAGATTCACTTTTGACCCAAACAGAAAGTTTCCAACAAGAAAGAATTTTTGTGTCAGCGATCACAATGGACGAATCTTAAAAATACACTTAAAGTGATTAAAATGTCAGAATATCAATCATCGCAACTTTCAATGATTTCCCAGTTGGGCACGAATCCGATTGATTAATAGTACTAATAAAATCGGTTAGTTTTGCTAAAAGAGAAGTAGATTTCCATATAATTCGGGTAATTCAAACCGTATCGTTATTATTATTATTATTGAATTTTTTATTACATATCAGTATTTATTAACAGCTACCAGTAAAAATTCTAAAAAGAAATATTCTATTATTTTAAATGAGACAAAATAAATTTCAAGAATAAAACTCATATGTATTTCAAATAATTAGTAAAATAAATTAAATAAAAAGCAATTTAGTCCCCCGATACCAATCATTGCACCGATTTTGCACTGTATTATTCTATACGAAATTTGAAGACGCTTACAAATTTCATTAGTGGTACTCAGTGGTTTCCTAACAATTTTAAGCAGGAAATCTCAACATCAATAACACCCCTTTCATCGTGTGTCGTAAATCTGCAATCACCCATCAACAATTGTTGTATAAATGTTGCCAATTTTTTACATGATTTAAACGCTATTTACCTCTATTAAATTTATAATTGGCTGCACACTCTTTAAATTTTCTTTCTTTTTAAGGACATATCACAAATAAGATTTTGGCGCAAAACCCAAGCTTGATAACTAGACTGATTTTACCAATTCACCAATTTGTATTCATATAAAACCAGTTAAAATATTCTATGACTATTTCCCAATTATATTTTCAGATTGCTCTTTAATTTGGTGTCAGAAGACGAAGTTCAAATTAATTTAAAATTGTTGCCATTACAAAATTACTTCTATAATTAAAAAAAACTACAAAAATAGTTTGCGTTCGAAAGAGTGAAGTATTATTTCATTTTACTTCATGTTAAACAAACAAAAAAAGGTCGGATATGAAAATATAAAATGGTGAAAGTATACCACAAGTTTATTTTTCCAAATAAATGTGAATTATTATTTCAAATTTTAATATAATCTAATAACTAATATTTTTTATTCTCTAGTTTTAAAAATAAAGTAGGAAACTGTTAATATTTTAAGAAATTTGCAAGTTAAGCAAAAAAAAAGGAACGGAAAGTTGAGGCAATTAACTTTGAAAATATATAACGCAAAAATTCTCTATAAATAAGATTGATGATTTACTAATACTTTTAGAAATTTTTGTAATTAACTTACAAATTTGATTCTTGCTTATCAGGAATCTTAGGAATTATTTTTAACAGATGAAAAGTAATGTTTACGGTTCCATACACAAGATGGATAATTACAAGTATCCATCTAAACTTTATTTCAGAAAAGCATTCAGAACACTCCAGATATTTAATATTTTGTGGAAAAAAAGGAAAAAAAAAGAAACAGAGCAAAATCAGAGGTAAAAAAACACTTAAAATAGCTTTAGTAGAAATTTTTTGTACATAAGATTAATGATAAACTAATACTTTTAGTAATATTTGTAATTAGCTTTCTAAAATGGCTTTCTTATCATGAAAATTCATATGCATTATTTTTACTGTATTATTCACATGAGAAGCTGAGTTCACTATTCAACATTGTTGTTAAAATTCTAAAATTTCGAAAGAAAAAAAAACTCTGAGAAGTTTGCTGGCATGAATATAATTTTCGAAAGAACTTTTTAAAATTATGGAAATTACGTGTTCTTGATTCTTATCTCGAGTATAGGAAATTTATCGTCTGATCATGGGGAAAATTTATGTTAAACAAAAAAAGAATATGTTTGGCTTTGCATAAACATTCTTTTTGTTTAGTCACTGAATTATCGAAAGCTATTAAGAAATATGTTTTGATATTTCACTTATTGTTTAAAATATGTAAAATAATCCATAAAAATAAATCGAGTTGAAATGTTATTTGAACTTAAGCAAAATCAGAGAGCATAGAAAAAGGGCATATTTTCATTGGGTTAAAATGAAGATGGTACACGATATTTCATTATGTTTCCTTCATAGCCTTTAAACTGTTTACAGCTTGTGTTATTATATAAAGCGAAGAAAATTGTTCGTAAGATTCAGCCATGGAAAGCGAAGTAAAATTAATTTTGGAATTATATTAGCTCCAGCTCGCATTCGGTAGATATTTGATATTTAATAGTGATTACGTGGGCTGCCGTTTATTTTTTTTATTTCTAATATAATTTAATTAAAAAAATTAGAAAAAAAACTCTTTCAGGGATTTTATGAACAGATGATTTCTATTCAAAGTTTATATTTAGTTCTTTATAAAATAAATAAAATAAAATTCAACTTAATTAATCATGTACTTTAACGTTTTCTTATCTATGATTACCAGATGGGTTTTTTGCTTTTTCAAATAAAACTTACATTTTCTCGATTCCGCAAATCGTTATAAAAAGATTTTTTTTTAAAAATAAAAGTTATTCAGCCTGAAAATAAAATGAAAATCTGATCTGTTTATTTATTTACTTTCTTGTGAACAGAATAAATAAAAAGAAAACAAAGAAATCAAAGCTATTTTACTTTCACAATTTCAATTGCACTTCTTATAGATGATGGCTATTATATGGCTTATTTATGATTAATGCGTATATCTTCGCATACTTAGATGAAACAATAACTGAAGAAAATAACTTAATATATATTTAATATAGTATTTTCCATAATATATAAATTATTTTCAAATAATAAATATTCTGAAAGATATCCTAAGATATATGGTTACAATTTCTTTTTTTTTCTTTGTCAATAATGTATTTAGAATAATCTGTAATAAAAGATCTTGAATAGATAACTTTAATTCGTTATCGAATAATTTTTAGAATTTCCTCAAAGGCATTCCATAAATTTATGACAGATAATACAGTTGCACAATATAAATAATATTGTGTTTGTAACATTTATTGTCAAAATTCAACTTAATATTCCATTAGTAACGTAAATGTCTAAGTAATGCATCATTTAATAGCATATGGTTTTTGCTTTATTCTACTACCTTTTTCTTATAAACAAAACAAACAATAATGGAAAAAATACATAAAATCAATAGAAAAAAAATTAAGGAATTGGATTTACTTGAAACAATGAATTATGCCAATAAAAATTATGTAAAAATATTTTTTAAAAATTTTCAAAATTAAGAAAATATATGTGAGATAAATAGCAAATGAATAAATGACATGACTGTCAATATCATTAAAATGATATACAGTATTTTATAAAGTTTATAAGCGTTCGGATTATATTTTTGTTTAATAATATGTTCGTATGAAGCTAACGTTAAAATCGCCAAAATACCTTTTGAATTTAATAGCTAAATTTATTGTTAATAATTTAATCATAATTTATTTCAAATAAATATTTGTAATATAATTATCGAATGATTAAAACTTTTCTTTGAAAAATGAATTTTTAAATTCTTAAATGATTTTCGACAAATATTGATAAATATTTTCTCTGCTTTAAAAATTACTGTCACTTTAATTATCGTACAATTTAGTACGATAATGAAATAAAATACATTAGTATAATCTCAAAAAATAAATTTAATTTACCCTTAAACCCCTATAATCCATCCGTTCTGGAAATACTAATTAGGATTAATTGGATTTTTTTTTCGGATCCATTTAAAAATTCAAAAAATATTTAATTTTTTAAAATATTTCTCAAAAAGTACATGAGAAATGGATGATAAGAAAGATGATTAATAATAGTATCAAGTCATTTTGTCATTGTCTTAAAATGTATGAAACTATATGTAATATTCAAAAATAGAACTTTGTTTTAGAAGTGCACTTTAGCTTCAATTATTAATATAATTGGAACTAATGGTCAAATACATTCTTGTTCTACATTTATTCCGACACATTAACTTCTTTGTTCCATTTTTTTAAACCCTTCTTTTCTGAGAGAATATATTCTCAGTTTTTCCAATGTCTCTGATTAAATATTAATAATTATCTCTGTTAGATTTGAGGATAATGTTTCTTTTTTATTGCTCTTAAGAATATGCATTGTAATTAAATACGAATTCTGTGTATGAGAATCTAATTACTCTAATAATTTTCTTAATTACTTAATTCTGATGTTATTAAGTAATTCTATCGTAACCTTTTTGAAGACTGCGTAGTATCCACCAGTTTATTCATAAACTAATTAATTTTGTTACTACTATTAACCATAATAAATATACTTCAGAATTAACAGCTAACTGCAACCGCTATTATGAGAAGTGTTTTTGTTTGAGTGGCCAAGCAATGAATAAATACTTAAATTATTGTCTTTTACTACTTCCTGCCTCTGCTGAAATATGACTTTCTCAAGAGACATTCTAGTGAAAATTAATTAATTACGTATATTAATGAATTACGACCTGAAAGGGAAAATAGAAATGAAGATTCAATATGCATCCATTTAAGCTTATTTGCTAGAGAGAAAGGCGGAAATCATGTCTGATGTAGATACATGAATTCATAGTTCTGTGTACGCATCAAATGTTTTTTCTCATGAAAAATGAATGGTATAAAAATAAAATAACACAGTTTAAAATTTTTATTAATGGTTATCAATTTCTAAAATTTATTGAGTTTTGACTCGATAAACCGTAAGTCTGGTTATGATATTAATGATCATATAATATCGATGTAGCGGTATCAATGATCAGATATGATGATACTGGTATCGTTTGTAACATTAATTACAATTTATTACAATATCATTTGTTACAATATAATATTAACCCTTAACTGGGGACGTGCGGTCTGTGATACAGCTAGCAATGAACTTTCATTTACCCTTACTCTATTTTTAGCTCAATTAAATGGATTGACCCTATAGCTTCCTGTTTCATGGCCTCCAATGCACGCGCATTTTTTTCCACCGGTCTCAGCAAATGCTTTTCAAAATAACTGTCATTTCTTCCAACTAGGTCTCTGAGACCGCACCTGCCTGTTTCAGTGATAAACAAGACGTAGCAGATGGTGCTAAAACTTGAGCCTCAAAATATCATTCAGTTTACTTATCCTACTATGAAGCAGTGCTCCAGAGATTTTCTAAAGGAGAAAGTGAGAAACTTTAGTCATGAGGGTAATTGTACAGAAGAATTTTTATATGATATTTCGCATTCAACTGATTTTGATATGTATATTCAAACATAATTAATTTTTCTAATGATAATGTGTTTTGAAAAATTTGCAAAATATATTAATCTAGCAACAGAAATATATTCAGAGTTTATAGGTTGATTTTTACACTAATCTTTAACCTGTATGATTAAAATGCCCTCGAAAACTGTGCCGTGAAAGTCAAGCAAAAAATAAAAAAAGGGCTAATTTTATCCAGTGTCATTTTTTTTCATATAATTGTTGAATTTTACATAATATTCTTTTCTATATTCTTTTATATACTGAAAAAATAAATATGACTGAAAAGTACAAAGTAAAAATTATTGCGTTTTTTCAAGAATATTAATTATTGTAATATGCAATCTGAGAAGAAAATGTATGCTCCAACGCATTTACTTCTTTCAATGGTAATATATTTTTTAAAAATTTCTAATACTTATCAATATATCAAAGAAAATATCTGCCAAATATACTGGCAAATTTCCATACTAATAAATTCATTAGAAAATATCATTTTATCATTTCAATACTAATAAATTCATTAGAAAATATCATTTTATCATTACCATACTAATAAATTCATTAGAAAATATCATTTTATCATTACCATACTAATAAATTCATTAGAAAATATCATTTTATCATTTCCATACTAATAAATTCATTAGAAAATGAGGTCTCGAAGTTCGAACCTTCTGATTTAATTGCTAAAATTTCACTTTCCCAGTTAAAGGTTGATTCCGCTTGTTGTAACAATAGATGATTGCATTATGCATAGCATACTATAGCATAATAAAGCACTGAATTCCTAACTAAAATACAGACATAAACCCGTGTCATACCGAATATTTGTACATTACAAGATATAAAAAAACACAATCAATGTTCTACTGAGCGTATAATGCCTATAGAACATAAATCAAATTTTTAAAATAAATCATGAATTTTATAGTCTATTTTTAATGCAATTTTTCTCTTAATAATGCTCTCTAGCTATGGATTTCCTGCAGATTTTCTATTATTAGAATATCTAATGTTTTGAAACTGTTAATAATCACAGATGACTTTTCTCACCTGCCTTGAAGGGACACTGAATGGCCGAACCACTGCATTGGTGAGAAATAATGTTGAGTTGGGGCCATTCCCTGCCATAACACAATTTCTTCCTATAGAGCCACGTTCCATCATCAGTACGAGATAGCCAACCCCTTATCATTTATTTACCCAAAAGGATGGCTAGAATCAACCACCATACTTGAAACTTCTCATTCCCAAATTTAGTTACCCACAGTGGCATAAATATGTAATAAAATGTTTCATATCTCTTTCATTTAACATTTCTTATGATGGGAAAATTGTACTATGACCTTGAATTCTCTTAAATTGATTTCATCTGTAATCAGATGAATATTCTTGAAGTCAAATCTTGTGGGTTATAATTATGCTTTAGTTCATCTTTTGTTTATTAATGAATCAAAATAATACAAGAATTATTTCAATGTTATTGATCCAAGGATTTTTTGAACAAATTATGAGATATCAACTTTTGCTTTTTTTTCATGCATAGTAACCGCATAGATATTTAAATGATGCAATTTAATCACATAATTCTCTTTTTTCTAAGTGAAGACAGACTGTTGTAGAGAAAAGATGTCCAGATTTTTACTCTTATTTTGGCATGCTCAATCCGATTTACACTTTGGAACCTACAGAAGCAATCTTCGTCTTAATCTTGCAAAAAATTTTCAATTCTTTTAATCAAAATTATTATAAATGGTACAAAAAAAAATCGCCAAAATTTCTGTTTTTTCATTTTTGAACAAGATGCTATTTTAGCTCAAGGTTTTTGAAGACTTAAAATGCATGGAAAACAAATTGGTGATTTAATCTCTTTTGGGGAGAATGGGGTCTCACAGTATAGCTTTTGAAATATCCATTGTCTGCTAATATATTTTTATTTCGATTCATTTTTTAATTATATAACGTCAACTATTGTAATCTTTCTCTTGCAAATGACACTATTATTTCTAACTAGTGCAATTTTTTTTAAAAAAACCAAACAAGTTAAAGTGAGTCAACTAGCTATCCTCTTTTTTTCCTACATTGTCGCTCGCCTTAGTGATTGAGATTAATAATTAGTTGTACTTTATTGTCATGATACATATTTAGATATCACACAATCATTGGTTATCTTTAAAAGTATGAGTAGTACTACCGACACGTTCTTTTATAAGCATCTTTCCCCTCACCCTCTTACCTCGCTTTAATGCATAAAATTCTGATCTTTGTGTAAGTCAGAATGTCCTGATTGGCATTGGCGGCAATTACTTACAAGAGATAGATAGTTGGCGAGAATTAAATATTGAATCGATCGAGTTTATGCGCATTTTTGACATTTTGTATCAAAATTTGAGTAAAAATTGTAGTTTTAATTGCGGAATCCCTTACGGAATATCATTTATTTAAATCACTCCAGTTATGATCTATTAAGCTTATATATATATATATACACAATAGTACAGAAAGAGAAGCCATCAACGTTTTTACGAATTTCGTCTTAAGTTTGATATGGACCTACACTTCAAGTAAGAAAATTTCATACGAAATTTCACCTATCTAGTTCTTTATGTTTTGTCTTTATAAAGTTCTCTCATCTCCAACAGGATTATAAACTTTCACTAAATGGATTTCTATTAAAATTCAATAGAAATCTATAAAGGTCTAAAAT
Organism: Argiope trifasciata; assembly: GCA_026543055.1. Taxonomy (NCBI): domain Eukaryota; kingdom Metazoa; phylum Arthropoda; class Arachnida; order Araneae; family Araneidae; genus Argiope; species Argiope trifasciata. The sequence goes on along the minus strand of JAPMOQ010005331.1, from coordinate 11,566 downwards.
CTACATATGAAATTTCATTTGTCTAGATAAAGGTGTGTTTGGGTTCTGACTTTAAACAAAGTTATCTTTAGCTAGAATTCTCGAATCATTTTAACAGTTTTCTGGTAAAATACATAAATGATCCAAACATGCAGTACAATCGCTCGAATTATGACTTTTAAAATATTGACAAAATCACGTACCGTTTTCTAAAAAATAAGTAGGAAAGTGCTTTGCAAATTAACTTTGCACAACATGAGACGACTAATTATTTAAAGAATTATTTACGAAAATATATTTAACTTTAAAAGACCATTTATAGTATTTTTTATGCAAAAGCAGTAATGTTAAAGAATTTTCTGTATATTAATAAATATTTTTATTTAACAGCGAATTAGTGTATAATAAGGTTCCATTAATTGATAGCGTTACAATTTTATTATTTCTAATGAATTTCATTGATTATGTCCTAATGATGCTTATGCTGATAAATATAACATAAATGCTATTTATATAAACATAAGTTAATCATGCAAAAAGGGAAAACTTTCTGTTATTTTATTAATAAGCTATTTCTTTGCTTGCGAATCTCGTGTATTAGATTCTATTTAAGCTCGAAGCCAAATTGCTATCATCAATATTGTATTTCCAGCAAAACTCGAAACAGGAAGTTGGATTCAATCGACATTGTCGTCTCGTTCATTGCATTATTTATTAACGCGTCAGATTTCACATCAGAGCCTAGCGTCTAATGTTTTCTTTGTTATCATTTTTTATGAATACCATTTTCAAAAAGCACTTTCATTCTTCTTCGACGAGAAAATGCACGAGTTTTGCAATTATTCATGCATAACTCAACGAGTTTTAAGCATTTATTTGCATGAGCTGGCCTTATTTTTCTTTCTGTTTATTTCATCAGATGTTGTAAATCGTCTGCTAGTTTTCTGAAATATAAAGTAGTTCGGAATATTGTTTTTTTAATCTTTTGCAGCGCTTTTATTGTAGCATATTTACATATTTCTATAATTTTCGTCTGCCATTAAATATTTTCGCACTACTGCATTAAAATATCTTACAAATAACTGCATTTCGTTGAAGATAATGTGATTAGTGGAGTAATTCTCCTAGAATGCACCTTATCTTCACAATGTGGATGTTCATTATCGTATTTATGTGGATGTACCATTACAAAAAATAATAATATAAAAAGATGGCAAAACTCGTCTAATTGATTGTTAATTGTGTTTTAAAAGCAATTGCATTTCCCGTGCAAACACGATGTAATAACTTTTCCTTCAGGAAAAAAAGTAAAGCACGAAAATTCTAATTAAAAAAACTACCTTAGAAATGAGCTATCAACCGTTTCTAATATTAATTAATCCAGTATTATTATAACATATTAAATATGAGACAAATAATTTACACAAACGAATGTTCCACTGTTCTTTAAATTATGAATTAAAATCTACATTTAATCTCTTTGGAAAACCACATAAGACAGAAATATCTAATTATACACAAAACACGAAAATGATGCGTTTTAAATATTTATTTATTATAAATTTCTATGAATCGTAAATTCAAAATGATTGATTTAACTGATTGGAATTGTTTTTGTTTGTTTAAATACAAATGGCTTTTGAATATATATTTAAATCCGTGCATCAAACAGTTTTAATAACGGAAAGGTGCAATTCTTCTGTTGACCAAAACGTTTTTAAGTACTTAAAAATAAATTTGATTGAGTTTCAATATATGAATTTCATTTGTTTCCCTGATTGACTTGCAAAATATACGTGTTTGGGTTGGAAAAAGAATTATTCAAATACATAACATTTATCTTATGATAATGTCGTGTCCGAATTACCTCCGAACGGGGGTGCAGTCGCTTCTGAGGGTGCATAATATTTATCTCAAGATAATGTCGTATTCGTGTTATCACGGAAAAGGGACACAGTAGCTTCTAAGGGTAAAGACCCCTGAGCATCAAACACACTCACATGCACAAGCCTTTTTTCATTGAGGTGGGGGAAGGTTGATTCACACATTCACAAGCCATTTTCACTGAGGAGGGGGAGGGTTTATTCACACATTCACAAACAGAACAAAAAATGACGAACAGCCATGTCTCAGCCACGACTCGAATCTGGAGGAAAATATTAAAGGAAAGACGTACCACCCCAATGTCAGATCGTTGGCTATTTATCCTACAATTCATGCATTACATGCGCAGCTATATTTTTTAGTTCATGTGAGTAATGTTGGATTAAATTTGCTCATAGGTTTATATAAAATAAATTCACACGTAAGTAGGTAAAAATATTCTTCTCCGTATATCATTCTGGTTGACTTTTAGATTATTTTTGTTTCCAAAAGCACTGCGTTTCAAAACTGTATTGATTAATGTAATAAAATATGATGTCAGGTCACCGGCTATTTGACTTCAAATCATACATTACAGGCACAGCTATTTTTCTTAATTCATGTGAGTAATGGAGGATTAAATTTGCTCATAAGTTTATATAAATAAATGCACATGTAAGTAGAAAGGTGTATTCTTTTTCGTATATCATTCTGGCAAATTTTTAGATTACTTTTATTTCCAAAACCGCTGAGTTTCAAACAAATATTGAATAATGTAATAACATTTGATGTCAGTTCACCGTACAATGTCGTACAGTTGCAGGTAGCTGGCCATTTGTCCTACAATTCATACTTTACAAGCACAGTTATATTTCTCAGTTCACGTGAGTAATGAGGGATTAAATTTGCTCATGTTTATATAAAATAAATACACATCTAAGTAAGTAATGATTTATTTATAATTTTTCGAAAGATGTCTTTACCTTTAAAAATCCCCCAAAAATTGAATGAGTTGTAGGTTTTGCACAAACTAAGGTATTCTTGGATTAGTTCTGCGAATTAATCTTACATGCATGTAACATGTCGAAAACTAGTATTTAATTTGAACATTTATATGAATCCTATATAATATACAAATTTAATTGTTAATTAGTTTTTAAGATACTGCATTTCAGAGCAAGGTTTACTACTCTAAAAATTAACAATATTAATTATTTTTTGAAAACTTGACAGCTAAAGTATCATCTTGGAGGAAATTCATAAGTGTTCTTGCTCATCTCTCTTGTGAAATCTTCCGTAAAAAATCTAGCATTTTCGATTTAAGATTCGTTTAAAGTTGACACAATTAATATATATATATATATATATTTGACAATTATATTTAATACAAATTTGAGAGCTGTTTAGAATTCATGAATATTATATATCAGTAAAATAAATTTTTAAAAAATTTAAAAAAAGAGATATTAAAAATTTGATTTTTATTAAATTGAAGAAATCAAAACATTAATACATTAATTCATCTGAAATTCTTTATGTAATTTATCGTCTGTTAAATTATGAATACTTTTTCCCTTAAATATTATCTTTGCATTTTAAGCACATGATAATCTATTGAACAGTTGTATCCTTTTGAATCCAGAAAATTAGATTCGTTAATGAAAAAATTAAAATAAAGAGAACATGTTCAGCAAGCTACACTGATGGAAAAAAAATCCCAACACCAAGAAAAAATTGCTGTACAGTAATGAAATTTTAGGAATGCATTTATCTAGGTAACATATTTAATTGATTAAAGTTTAAAGATCACAGGTAGAGCCATTGGCGAGAAGAGCCATTTCAAATGTGAAATGTTGGTACATTAGTAACCGGTGTAACCGCCAGAATTTTGAATGCACGCATGCAAACGTGCATGCATTGTGTCGTACAGGTGTCGGATATCAGTTTGTGGGATGGAGTTCCATGCCTGTTGCACTTGGGCGGTCAATGCAGGGACGGTTAATGCTAGTTGTGGATGACGATGGAGTTGTCGTCCAATGATGTCCCATACGTGCTCTATTGGAGAAAGATCTGTGGATCTAGCAGGCCAAGGGAACATGTTGACACTCTGTAGAGCATGTTGGGTTACAACAGCGGTATGAGGGCGAGCGTTATCCTGTTGGAAAACACCCCCTTGAATGCTGTTCATGAATGGAAACACAACAGGTTGTATCACTAGCCTGACGTGCAAGTTTGCAGTCAGGGTGCGTGGGATAACCACGAGAGTGCTCCTGCTGTCATACGAAATTGCTCCCGAAACCATAACTCCAGGAGTAGACCCTGTGTGTCTAGGCCGCAGACAGGTCACTAGCAGGCGTTCACCTGGCCTCCTTCTAACCAACAAACGGCTATTACTGCGACCAAGGCAGAACCGGCTTTCATCAGAAAACACAATAGATCTCCACTCCGTCCTCCAATGAGCTCTAGCTTGACACCACTCATGTCGCAAACGACAGTGGTTTGGAGTCAGTTGAATGCACTGTACAGGGCGTCTGGCTTGGAGCTGTCCTTGAAGTAACCGATTTGTAACAATTCGTTGTGTCACTGTGGTGCCAACTGCAGCTAGAATTTCAGCTGTAGATGCAGTACAATTAGCCACAGATATACGCCGAATACGACGGTCTTCCCTCTCAATAGTACCTCGTGGCCGCCCGGAACCTGGTCTTCTTGAGGCAGTACCTTCCCTTGACCAGTGCCGCCAATACTCATGAACAGTGGATACATTCCTGCCAAGTCTTTCAGCAATATCACGGAAAGAAAACCCACCTTCTTGTAGCCCTACAACACGACCTCGTTCAAACTCAGTGAGCTGTTGATAATGGCTTTTTCGTCTTCTTAGAGGTATCCTTGACTGACATTAACCCACTACGTCAAATCTCAACTGTAAATAACGATCACGAAACTTACAGCGCTTATTTAAAGCAAACCTCATTTGCATGTTCATAGTGTCGCTACTAGCGCCACACTTACGCGCATAGCTCGAAATTTGAATCGACGTCATTTTTCAGATGCATAAACACGCCTACCAAATTTCGTTTATCTAGCACAGCTCCTTCCTAGTATTGGGATTTTTTTCCGTCAGTGTATATTGGCAGTGAAAGTAATGAGCAATAATAGCTTAATTGATAATTTGACCTTGGCTTTTTGCTTTTAATGACTTCATTGAGGATTGATAGTGACTTTTTTTGTCAAATCAATTCACACAATTTGGTTTTATAATTTGAATAGATTACAATAAACATTTACGCTAATACATCAGTTAGATCTCAAATGCATAAAATATTCTCGTATGGTGCACTGTGATTAAATGGTCAAATTTTGCACAGATGCGCGAGAACTGGATGTCTTAAAGAACCTAAAATTGATATACACAAGTTTACGGTCAATAAATTTTCTATAAGTATTATGTAAAAAATATAAAGTAATTTCTGGACGAGGATATATATCCATATTCAGACAGCATACATAATATTTCTAAAAGCTTTTATGTTAACCAAAGTCACTGTAGAAAAAAAGTCAACATCAATCCTCAATGAAGTCATTAAACGCAAAAAATCAAGGTCAAATTATCAATTAAGTAACTGAAACTTTGTTTTGTTTATTTAATAGTTTCTATATCTATGGTTGAAAACATGCTGGAAATATATTTTATAAAATAATAAGAACCTAGATTTAACAAAGCCTTGAATAAAAGACATATGATATACGTATAAACGCACTTCATTCTTAACAAAGTGGCGATTTTAATATGAATTTATTCTATATGAAATCTATTGCTTGTTAGAATTAACATAATTTGGTGTGGTTTCGATTCTACTAAAAATCAATTAATATTCGTCATTCCATCTCTCATAATAAAGAAAGCAAGTATTGTTTAGATAAATAGTAATCAAAAGCTCAATAATAAAATAATTAACTTAGTGACAAAAAAGCACAAAATAATGACATCGCTTTGTTCTCATTTTTAAAGCAGAAATCGGTTAGTGATCGATTAAAAACAATGAAATACTGAAGAGCTAATTGGCCGGAATATATTTTTATTTGTAAAATATGTATATTTAAGAATAATATCTGAATTATTTATCGCAATTGTTTTCGATTTGTAAAACAGTACGTAAAACGTTTAGTACTCTCTAGCTTACACAATCTTAATTGAAATTCGTGAAAAATTCTTTTAAAATGGACAAAAATATGTTTTTTTAGATATACAGACAGAACGATTTTTATATGAAACCACAATTTTTCAGTGCCAAACATTTGCATTAAAAAAACTAATGAATTGCATATCAATGCGAAAATGAGAGAAATAAAGTGTTCTAATTTGATATTTTAATATCCAGTTTTTAAAATGTTATTTTTTATAATTAAGCAAAACAAAAACATAAAAAAAACATATTACGTTTTTTTTTAAATTTCATGCTTTTAGCCAGGGCTTCGAACCGGAACTGAACCGAAAACCGGAAAAAACCGTTATTTTGGTCGGAACGAAAACCGGAACTGAACCGAAAAAAATATCGGTTTATTTCGGTTCGATATATCTTTCAGTCATTTTGTTACTGTTACCAACTTATCAATATTTTCTAATTTAACGTCAACTTTATAATTATCATTACATGTATACTGCTTCTCGATTTTTATTCTCCGAGACAACAGAAGTAATCTCAGTGAAACCACGTTAGAAGATATATTAATCATTAGAGGCAATTTTCATATGTTAAATAAATAATATATTTTTTACATAATTATTGCAAGGCCAAGTGCACGATGTGAGAGTCAAACGACGAATGTGGGTAATCATGAACCTAGTTGTCAAATGCGATTTTGATAATGGATAACAATGCCAATGCTCGCCGTCCTCTGCTCACCGCTCTTATCGTATCTGCTGTTTGTATCAATTCACATAGTGTACCAATTAAAAAAAGAATAAAATCTTCTAAATTTTGATCGAATTACATTTTTTGTTTATGATAGAATTATATTTTTAGTACAAATAAGAATATACATAAAATGAAATTATTCATTTGGAACTGAACCGAAAACCGTTATTTTTGGCGGAGCGAAAACCGGAACTGAACCGAAAACCGTTATTTTTGGCGGAGCGGAAACCGGAACTGAACCGATATTAATTTTTTAGTTGAACCGGAACGAAAACCGGAACAAAAAAAATTACGGTTCGAAGCCCTGCTTTTAGCATCTCTCAAAACAACAGCTATGGCAGAAAACAGTGAATTTCAACCAGAAAATGAAAACACATGAAACCATTTTAACATTTAACATGAAACATTTTTACATGAAAATTAAGGCAAAATGTCAGCTACAAAACGTTTTTATTCGTATGTTTTTCCATCTTTTATTTAAAGGTTAATACAACTTAATTTTGCTCAAATAATCTCCGAAATGTGGCATAACAGCTATCGCAGAAAACAGTGAATTTCAAGCAGAAAATATTTTTTACATGAAAATTAAGGCAAAATGTCAGCTACAAAACGTTTTAATTCGTATGTTTTTCCATCTTTTATATAAAGCTTAATATAACTTAATTTTATTCAAATAGTCTCCGAAATGTGGCATAAATATTCAAAATATATTCTAGAAATTTTCTCTCCGTCTCTGATAGTAAAAATAAATAAATAAATAAAACATATAATTTTTTAAAACTCTTAAAACAAAAGAGTTTAAAGAATCTATCTTCCATATTTAAATAAAAAATGAACACAAACTCTTTTTCATATCCATTACTAAAAGAACTTTATTTCTGTCTGTTAGGCTTTAAAATCTAGAAAGATAAAAATAATCTGACAAACATGCGGAAATCTTAAATGCAGGCAGCAAATGACGTTCTATGCTTAGCGTAAAACGAACTAAAGTTATTTCTTTGCTGAAAACGAAGATATTGAGTAAATAAAAACAAACAGATGAGGCGAAAAGCAGATCTCGAAATGTATAAACAAACTTCGAAAATAACTTCAGAAGAATAAAATAAAAGACTTAAATAAGATAGGAATGTTACAAAAAATGAAGATGACTGAGAGATATTTCTATTCAAGTGGAATAATTCTTTATCAGTTATTTTTATGACTCGATTGTTAGTCATTTTTATGGTAGAGTAAACTTCTGCGATATTTCTCTTCCTTTTTAAAAAAAAAATTATAAATATATATTAAACAGATGCTCGGAAAATCAATCCCATTATCAAAGCAAAGCATTTTTTCTCAAATGGGGTTGAAATTGGACAACTGTCAAGTTTATTTTTATAAACCGTTGATTGAACCTCAATATTACTTTGGAACTGCTGGATTTAAGCATATTTGGGAGTACGTTTACGCTTCATAACTTTGACATTAATTATTAAAGTACTCTGGAAACTAAACGTCTATCAAAAGTTTTTTTTTGAAAAAAAGCAAAAAAAAAATCTTATTTTACCATTTTTTTAATGTTATAAGCGAAATTTTATTCAATTGCAAACGTGGTATCGAATGCTGGAATAAATGGAATCCGACTGGAATCATTACTCCATCTCTGACAGGCATAAGTAGTTCATTCGGATCCGCTGCGATAAAGGTAGTTTGTGTTTTATTGTTCTAATGAAATTAAGCAAATTTGAAGGTAAATAATGAATATTTTTGCATAAATTTGTTCAAACTGCGTTGAAGAAAACCTGAAATGAAGTATGTTGAAGTGTTTAAAAACTGTTTCAGAACTTTGTTATGAAATGCATTTTTGAAATACTTTGTTTGCGGCGGTACCCACCTATCGGGCAGACATTTTTTTTATTTATTTACTTTCTGCATCTGCGATTAAAGTACTAGTATTCATAGATGAACTGTCATTAGGACTTGTGTGCACGAACTATTTGCAGAACTCTTATATTGTTACACCATATCCAAAGTTTTTTAATGTGCAAACTCTTATTTTAATTTCCACTTTAGGGTAAGTTACTATAAAGGTATTAAATATTAGTTGCCAACAGGATTCTTTGGAAACCTCTCAGTTAAGGGCTAGATTTTTTAACTAGATTTTTTTTAAATGGAATCAGACAGGATGGACAGGGAAAATTATGTTGATGATAGGGAAATTGTAACTGATGATGAGACTTTATTTTACTTCCCAAAATGCGATGAAAAGTTAATCTCCGACCCTTTTATTCCAATTAAAAAATTTAAAGGACTAACATATGTTGATTTTTAAAAAAATCATCGGACTCTGATTCAAATGAAATAATAGAACCGTCAATGCAGATGGATAACAAAATAAAAATGCGCACAAAACGGAAAAGAAATATTTAAAAACGAAAACAGGGGAAAATCGCCCTAAAGACCATGCATTCCTTCTAAAGGCAAAGAGAAAGAAAGAGATAATGGAGTTTCGAATGCTAAACAGGCAAAAAATGCGGTTGCAAGAAAAAATGAAATTACACCAGAGGGAAAAAAGCAACCCTTCGGACCATCGGGTATATTGGAAACATTAGAAAATATTCTCCAAAAATATAAGACTGAGGGCAACGCTTCTGAAGCACTGAGAGATATATTTCTGAGTATTTTATCAAATTCTTCAGGAAACAAAAGGAATTCAACAGATGTTAAACATGTACCAATATTCGCAAATGTGGTTACAAAACAAACAACGATAGCATAGAGAAATTAAAAAAAAACTCCATTAAAACCAGGTCTAACTATTAATAGAAGGGTACAAGCATCCAAGAAGCTGCTGGTGGGAGAAGAAAAGAATCAATTACAACAAAAAATGATTAACCCGAACGAAAACCCGACGAAGCTTTTTGGCATTCAATGTATTATGTCCGAAGTTGGATTTCTTTCTTTTGGGTATAATGAGATTTGAATCGCTGTTTAAAATCAGACGTAAGCAAAAGAAACAAAAAAAAAACATATTGCTTATTCCTACCACAGCTCTTGGTATTGGCCCATGCGCAGTTTGAGTTTGAATATAACTATTATGTTTAATGTTCTTCTGTGTTTTTGGTTTTCACGGTTATTTTTTTAATTTCATGTGAATAAAAAAAAGGAAAATGCCAAGATTGCAGAGATTGAAAATACAAATCTTGCCCATAACAGTTGATAGAGATAAACGAATTTTGTTGAGAAACATAGAGAATACATAAAGAGAATTTCTTTGAGACCAGACATAATAAGTTTTATGTCTAGATACTTGTTTGAGTTATTGTGTCTCAAGGCCCATGTAGGTCAAGCTAAAAGAAAAACAGATGAAAATATGGCAGTAGAATATTTTTGATTTCGAAGTTTTTTCTTTGAATATTGAAAAGAAAAAAAATCACAAGTTTTTCTTCTGTATTCTATCTGTGAGTAGTGTAAAAAGAGGCTGTGCAAGAGAAGGCGAATCATGAAGTAGCTGTCGTACTCTTGGTCCTAGTTGATGCTACTGAAAAAACAAGAGACGCTAATTTAGGCTTAAAAAACTAACAGCTTTCTGTCAGTGAGCTTGTAACTTGCAATAAATAACAACAACAGCTTCTTTATAATATTTAGAAGAAAATTGCGAATTATAGGTTCCTCCTCATGCAATTGCGTCAGTTGATTAGTAAAAAAAAACTGAAAGAGATAAAACAAACGTTTAGAACGCTAAAGCACATATATACAAGATGATAATAATAAAAAAGTATAGATACATATGTCACTTAGCACCAATCTATTTAAACAATTAGAAAAACCATGTTACGCATCGAAAATAAAAATTTAATTCAAGAGCAAACTTTAGTTCCCATGAATAATTTAAATGATTATTATTCAACCTAATGATGATAAACTTTCTTGTTAATTTAATTGAACTTCATGATAAATTATATTACATTAACTTTATTTCATTTTAAAACTATTTAGCATTGCTTCTTGCAAAAATTAAACATTTCTATGAGAAATATTTCCAAAATCTATAAATGCCTTTGGAAAAACACTAATAATTACACCTACTAATTCTGAAATAATTCGCTTTACTTTCAGTAATGAATGCATATATCGAATCATTCATTTTCTTTATGTGTGGGAAACTAATTAATTCTAACATTTCTACCTAGACTTAATTCTGAAAGAATTAATGAATTCCATCATAATTTTTATGATGTCTGAATAGGATTCATAGCTTAATTCGCAAATTAATTATTATTAATAGTACCATTAGCTTTAATGGATATATATGAGAATTAGGAATAAACGTCATTCAGGTAAAACTCGTTTTCACTTCAGTGGCAAAGAAACTGGGAAACTCAATTTTGAGCCTTCAGCTTTCACTCTCAATGGTTATTTTGAAATGTATATGTCCCTGGCGACTTTCTGGTTCAATGAATAGCGATTCAAAGAGAAAAAAACTCTCAATGTATCTATTTTTGGCGATGAAAAGATTTATTTGTGTGAGAGGGAAATAGTTATGAAGCATGAATTTGAAATATGAATTCATCTTTTCAACAGAATCATCAAATTTGTATTACTGGTTTTAAAAAAATCCAGATTTCAATTTTTACCTGAATGGCGTTCATCCCTAATATGTATATATCCATTAAAGCTAATGATAGTAATTATATTAATTAATTTTAGAAGGAAGTAATGAGTTTATTTTTTAAAACAAAATCAGACGCTATTTCATTTTATTCAAAGCCTTATTGATTAAAAAATTATAAGAATCGTGAATGAAAATTAATAGAACACAATTTGAA
>JAPMOQ010005327.1:18553-34526 GCA_026543055.1 Argiope trifasciata | reverse complement strand
CCCCAAGTTTACCGGAGTTTATTAATTCTGGGGCGATTTTCGACTTGACAACCATTCCTCGTATTATAGCATTAGATATTGTGTTTTCAAATAATTTTTTTTGTATTTATAGCATTTTGTTTAATAATTAGCAATACATCTAAAAAGCATCGTTCTAAATAATATTTAAAAAATCAATTTTTTCAAAAAAATGTTTTCGAACGTAGTCGCATACTTTAACTTTTAGTTTATCAAAAAAATAAATAAAATTTTGATTACAGTAACTTATTTTTGGAAGCACATAACAAGGCAATTCAAATAAGTATATTCAAAAACAAAACAAATGATTTCGAACTTAAATGAATAATTTTCGCTCCCCAAACATGTTTTCGGTATAAGTTTTAAAATTAGTTTAAATTAGTGAAATCCGAACACTATGAATAAACAAATCCTTTTAATTTCCACTACTTACATCATTTTTCTCAGCTAAAGGCAATAAAGGCTTTTCTCTTAATATCATTCCTAAATCAACATCTGTTATTTTTGTTTCTTATGGCACTTGCCATTGGAAAAGCACACTGTGACGTAGACAGTGATTAGAGACAACAGGGTGCGTCTCTTGATTTTTTCCGTAGTGCCATCTGGGACCGAGAGTGCGGCTTTACCACTCTCACGTCACAACCCTTTTTACGGGCAGATTTTAATTCATGCATTTTCATTCATTCAACAACAGATCGTAATTTAGATCTGAATCAGAGAATGATCATCTCTGAACCAGTACCCCCCAGTGGTATTGCTCTCGACATGGGGGACTTTGTTACCACGACAAATTTATATGTGGCAATTCAATAGTTGGCAAATTCAAACTTAACGGCAGAACCGGTCCTTTCTTTGAAGAGTCCCGGGTGCAAGAAATCATTTGGGGTCCTACATTTTTGCATACACTACATAAAAAACATACACTACATAAAAAAAACACTATAAAAACACACTACATATAAAAACACTATACCACATACACATACACTACATGAAGAAAAACATTTGCCTATTTATTTCATGATGTTCATTTCATTTTGTTTGGGCTATTAACACTTTGTATGTGGGTCACGTACTAGTATGTTTTCTGACGATTGATACTTGAGTGTGGATGACGAACTAGTACGAGTTAGTGTAACATGGTTTGTTAGTGGGTACGAAAAGCCGAATGTTCTTATCTACCACATAGATACTGGAAAAATATAGACAACTAGTTTTTGCATCAATCTATGCAGAACGGGAATGTTGATTAAAAAAATCTTTAGAATTAAAATTAACTATACTTGCGAAAATGAGTGAATTTTGCCTCTTCATAGAGGAAAATGCTATGAACTGTAAAACATTATTCATTTTATGATAACTCTTTTCATTTTTTGTAATGTAAAAATGGTTATATATAACATCATTCGAAAAGATTAAAACTGTATACTACTAGTTCTATTTGATCTTTCTTATTTACGATACCATTATAAATTTATCCAATAAATATAAATATTTTTCGTTTGCAAAAATCTTATGGTTCTTGTTTATATATAATACGAATAATACGAAATATGAATAATGCAATATAAAATACGAAAAATTGGTTAAAAAATGAACTAATTTTCGATCTATTGAGTTTAACTGAATGATTAAATTGACGCGCAAAACGCCTGCTCCCGGTACAATTCCACTGCGAAATGTACATACACACAATGTGTTAATTACTCCAGGAAAATAACAATTTTTAAAATTCCTTTTTGGAAGAGCTTTTAAGCATTATACCCATATGCTTGACCAAAGATAACCCTTTATTTCATTTTAATTTGCTGAAAGAGATTTCAGCATTTATTATATTTCGTAACTGGCAATGTAAAGGATTGTAAAAATATTACATTAGATACAGACAAAAGAAGACAGGTGATTATTTCCAAGTCCGTTTGAACCCAGCCTCAGAATCGACATCTGGGCGTCACTCTGTCTTAACATGTGTGGAGAGGATTTTCTTATTCATAAATGGACTTTTCCCTCCTTTTTATAGATATCACTGAGATTTTTTCCCTAATAAAGGAGTAAGTCGATACTCAGCCAGCCACATGAATACAAGCTTGTAGACTTTTAGTAGGTGTAAGAGTATTATTGTTCAAAACACTTTTTAATTCTTAATCGCGTTGGGGAGACCTCAGTTGCGGGACCCGGGTGCACACGGACACGAATCTAACGCCTAGGCTATCCCGGTCTCAAATCAGCATCTAAACACACCTACTACACAGCTTCCTACAAAACCTCTTAGCTAGGCTAAACCGCAATTAACATAAGTTTCAAATACATCCATACTCTCATAGGGAAAGCAAAAAAAAAAAAAAAAGAAAAGAACAGGTTCAACGCACGACGCGAGCATTTCGCATTCGTTCTCTCAATCGCAAATCTTTCAATACGCAGCCGACCCTGTGACTCTTTCGTTAAGTTACGACTCACCGCGTCTGACCCGCACTTGCCTAATGATCCAGTCCGAGTCCACCTTCGCAGGTCTGATTTGTGGTTATTGTGAGAGCTTAACCCGCACCGTGTCATCTGCAGGGATGAAAGCGAGGCGGTGCGAAGACCCCCCACGCTGTATTTGCGCGGGGACAACCTCTGAGCCCTTCCCACCCTTGAACTTCTGAGAGATGGATTCCCCAGCATCGGACATCGACGGTGGTTTCGGCGTTTTGCATTTAAATTGACTCTTCATCGCACTCTTTATGATCTCCATTTATCAAGCGACGGAACAAGGGGTTGACCATAAAATGAATTTCTACTTTCTGATCCAAGGAAACATCCAGAGAGATTAATAAAATAATGCAATAATGTGGCTCATAAAAATCCACCACAGTGTGGATTGGAGGTATTTCAACAGACTGTTCCCCTGATATTCCTCAGTAAATTAGATTTGTATTATGATTGACTTTCAAAATTTAACTTTAAATACAGACACAACAAACAAATTTTGGTTAAAAATCTACAAAGTTTTGTTAAAAAGCCACCCATTTAAAAAAAAATCCCCATGGGTGGATTGGAGATACTTCAATAGAGCTGTCCCCTGTTAATTATCAGTAAACTACCTACTTATTATCATTGATTTTTAAAATTTAACTTTAAATGCAAACACAACAACTAAAACTGTAAGATTTACAACAAATTTTGGTTTGAAAATCCACAAAGGGGGAATGGAGGAGCCTCAACAGAGATTTTCCCTGATATTTATCAGTCAACTAGATTCTTATTATGATTGACATCCAAAACTTAACTTTAAACAAAAACACAAGTAAATCTGTACGATTCACAACAAAGTTTGGTTAAAAATCCACCGATTTGGGTTGGATATCCACAAGGGTGAAGTGGAGGAACTTCAACGGAGCTTTCCCTTGATATTCATCTTTAAACTAGAATTCGATACGTTAAAAGAAGAATCTAAGGGATCTTCCCTTGAATTGCGTGTATTTTTCTTATTTCCGCCAATTGGTCATCAATGGTAAAATGGCCGATAAGGCAATTGAAATTGTACATGAATTGATAGGAGATGAGATGATCATAAACGGTTTTGGTTTCTCACCATCATCGCTTCTCGACAGGAGGTACGCATGTGTCCATATTATCCTCGGCGATCAATTTACTTTGTTGACAATTTCTCCAACATTTCATTGCAATTGGCTTGTAAGACAGAAAGTGGATGTGTACACTGGTTCTTAATGATGTCGTCTACAATGTGTGTGACAGTTAAATGTAATTAAATATTTCCCTTTGGCATCCATAAAAATCTTATCAGTACTACTAAAATCCCATATTCCCTGAACGAGTAGTCTATGAGTTTTTCATTTTGCTGATTCAATATTCGTTGGTGATAATAATGAAAGTGTTTACTAAAAAAAATATAGTTTTCTTATCCGTTTTTAACTTCTCTGATTTCTACAATACTTTTTAAAAGTTCACTTTTAATAAAGGCATTATATCATGCAAATTTATAATCGAATAAGTAGCAGGACAATTTATAATAAGACAGGATTCATAACACCGTATCGGTCAATTACAATACCTATTAACAATACCTACTCATAATTTACCCCCCCCCCCAGTGCCAAGTCTACAATCTTTAAGGCTTCTGTATGAATGTATGATTATGAAATTACTACATTCTTTAAAAATGAGATTGGATTGGAACATAATACTCATGAGAACTAGAAATAGTGGCTGAAAATAAGCAGAAAACATGCAATCATTTCTGGGCACAAGAAATACAAATGAAAAAATTAAAAAAATGATTAAACTAGATAAGTAAAAACAAATTATGGTTTAAGTAGCATAATTAACTTGAATAGAAGATGTATTCATCGATATACCCTCCAATGAACCGTTCATTCTCATTCCACAAACTTCTTCGATTTCTACAATGCTTTTTAAAAGTTCACTTTTAATAAAGGCATTACATCATGCAAAGAAAATATTTATAATAGGCCAAGTAATAAGATAGTTTGTAACAGGACAGGATTCATAACACCGTATCAGCCAATTACTATACCTAGTAACATTACTTACAATACCTACTCATAATTTACCCCCCCCCCAGGGCCATGTCTACAATCTTTAATTCTTCTAAATGAATGTATGATTATGAAATAACTACTTTCTTTAAGAATGAAATTAAATTGGAACATAATACAGTTGAGAACTAAAAATAGTGGCTGAAAATACGCAAAAAACATGCAATAAAATGACTAATCACAAGAAATGCAAATGAAAAGATAAAAAATGATTAAACAAGATCAATAACAAAAAAATTTTGCTTTGAGTGACATAATTAATTTTAACTTGAGAAGAAGAAGTATTCATCGATATGCCTTCCAATGAAACGTTCCTTCACATTCCTTGAACTAAAATAACGCATTAACATGACTAATAACCATTTCTCCATTATATCACTATATGCAAGTCACAATATTTTTAATATAGCGCCAATAAACTATCTTCATTAACAATCCTTTCATTAAATTTATGATCAAGTATAAATGGACGTATAAATGCGTCTATAAATGTCACAATATTGGAAATTCATACTCGGATAAGAAATCATCCTAAAAACTAATTCTTCAAAATTAAGAATGAGGTTGGATTCGAACATAATACAGATGAGAACTAGAAATAGTGGCAGAAAATAAAATTACTGGGCACAAGAAATGAACATTGAAAAAAAAAATGAAAATGATTAAACTAGATAGTAACAAAGAAATTTAGTTTTTAGTGACATAATTATGTTTAACTTGAAAAGAAGAAATATTCATCGATATACCTTCCAGTGAAACATTCTTCGCATTACTTGAATAAAATTAACTGATTAACGTGACTAATAATCATTTCTCCAGTCTATCGCAATATGTATGTCACAATAATTTAACTATAGCGTCAGTGAACTATTTTCATTAACAATCCATTCTTTAAATTTATGATCAAGTAGAAACGGACATATAAATGCGTTTATAAATATCACAATATTGGAAGTTTATGCTCGGATAAGAAAGCATCAACAACTAATTCTCTACATCATGGTTTCTAATTCTAATATTCCAGATATTTTGCCACTGGACTTCTAAGAAATTTGTCTGATGGGGATACATGTAGTATCACAAGAATTTCAATTAGTGGCTCTTTATTAGCGAAGAATGGTGAAATGTTAAATTCTGGAAAATCATGCATGAGTAACCAGAGTACCGAATAATCATGTGGTTTCTCAGTAATAGAGCTAGAAACGGTGACTATTCCCAGAAAACGAAACAATGAATGAAATCTATTCCGGAGTTTCAAGAAATTTACTATTTGGGGGGGGGGTGAAAAGGGTAATCTGCAATGTGTTTGGGAATAACGAAAAAAGTGTGTTACAATATAAAACTTCAATATTACTGATTTAGTTATGAAATCTGAATAAAAATCATGAGAAGGATATATTATATGTAGTAATAAAATCCTAGAAGGTGATCCTAGGGAGAGAAGGGTAATTTGCAATGTGCTTGGTAATGAACTTAAAAAGTGTGTCACAGCATAAAACTTGAATATTATTGATATAGTTATTAGTTAATATAATCCTAGAATTTGGTTTATTTATCCTGCTGGGAACTTGAATATGTGAAATTATCCACAGTGTATTCATCTATGTGTAAATATGAAACTCAATCTCTATGTAGATCATTATTTCAGTTTCGTCTATGTGAATCATCTTTATTGCACTTTTATCAAATCATTGGAACAATAATTTTGTTTAATACTTCTCATTGCTGACAATAACTCCTATAGATATATCTAAACTAAGTATTTAAGTTAATGAGAAGTTTTCATTTATGAAATTTCGAGGTGATGCACTTGGCAATATTATTATAATTTTTAATAATTTATAATTTACTGAAAGAAATTCCTCTAACTCAATGATATATATATATATATATATATATATATATATATGTTTAAGTAAAAAGAGGTTTTATCGAATTTTTTTATGCATTTATAGAAAAAGAAATCATAATTTTCAAAAATTATAAAACAACTAAGCTTCCCGAAAAAATAATAATAAATGCAAAACTTTTATAAAAATCATTATATTACATTGTTTTGAATTGATTGCAATATTACTTTGAATATTTGATGCAATATATTATATTTGACACACTAAATTACATGACAAGCCTTTCTAATAATATATCTATATCTATACTTATAATAAAGCTCAATGTATGTGTGTGTTGGCGCTCTACAGGCCAAACCGTTAGACTTACAGCTACCTAATTTGATACATGTATACCTTGGAGGTCGGGAATGTGCACCTTGGAGCCCTTTTTTTGAATTTTTTAATTAGAATTTGAATTCATTAAAATTTAAGCCAAATTTCAGCGTTTTTCCTCTATAACTTCCGAAATATTATCGCACAAATATGATTTTTACATCAATTTAAAGATTTAAAAAATTAGCTTACTAATGGTATCAGTGTTTTAAGGTATAACTCAAGCTTCTATTTTTAAAGAAATATTTTAACCATGTTTTTTTAGCACGTGACAGGATAAAATAAAATAAAACAATGCCGGAAGTTCAAAGAAAAAGAAACTGTCGTCGCAAATCAAATCTAAAGATATGTAACTTTCAGCACGTGACTGGATAAAATAAAAAATATATATAAATGTGATATTTTCTAAAAAAATAAATGCAAGGCAAAGGATTCTATGATCGTTTGCAATATCTAAATGATTAATTCAATATATCTTCCTTATTTACGGTAAACCTGATTGAATTTAGACAGGATAGGCATTGCAATCCCTTCCTAATGGCATATTTCTATAATCGTTTGCAATATATGTATCATTAATTCAATTATTTTTTTCTCTTTTTTGCTTTCTTTAAAAAAACATATTTAATATTTTGGCAACATCACCGAAAAAACCATTTTTAATATTTTGTAAGCATAATCGATAGTAAAAAGTGACTGATGTATAGAATTAAAGAAAATTATTAGGAAAACGTTGATCCTCATCATAATAAGTTGATAAGAAACGTCCATTATCTTAAAGAAAATATTAATTTCTGGCATATCAATGCCCGGAATTACTTCAAGGCTAATGAATATGTGATTTAATTGAAAATTTTAGAACGCATTAATCATGGCTAACCAGCTGGTTGCCAAAGGCGGCTAGTTGTAAGTATGGCACACCGGATGGTGCTTGTACCAGACCTGCTTACACGGCAGATCTTGGGTGGAATCAGGTCTCGAACCTGCAACCCTCTGTTCCGAAGCAGAGACCTTGCCATCAGGCTCCCATGATCTTCGGGGAGAAAAGAATGTCTAAACTATTTAAAAGAAATTGATTTTTGCTTGATCGGAAAAAAATTATGGAACTGATATAAACATTTATAGAAAAAAAGGTAAATTATTCTGAAATAAGAAAATATATAAAATTAAATTAATACAAAAATAAAAAAATAAACTCATGTAAAACTTTTATGTAATATTTTTAAGTTCCTTGTCATTTTTTATATCCCATGCATCATATCGTATTTGGTATATAAGAATATTCAACAAACATTTCAATAATCTTAATAGAATACTGAAATGCATTAATGAAAATATAAATTTGTTCTTAACAACATGATATTTAACTTTTAGAAAAAATAACTATATTAATGTTTATATCATAAAAATTTGCTAAAATTGTTTATTTATGAATATACAAAATTGTTCTTAACAACTTGGCATTTATCTTTTAGCATAAATAACTATATTAACATTCCTATCATAAAAATTCATAAACATTGTTCATTTATGAAAATTCAAATTTGTTCTTAACAATATAACATTTACCTTTTAGCATAAATAGTAATATTAACATTCCTATCATAAAAATTCTCTAAAATTTTTTATTTGAGAAATTACAAATTTATTCTTAACAAAATGGCATTTATCTTTTAGTATAAATAACTACACAAATCCTTTTGATACTGCTACGTTCAGTGGTGGCGGGGCGGTTGGCTGTATGCAAGAAGAAGTATAAATAACTACATTAACATTCCTATCATAAACATTTTTGAAAATTGTTTATTTTTGAAATAACAAATTTGTTCTTAACAACGTTTTATTTATCTTTTAGCATAAATATCTATATTAACATTCCTATTATAAAATTCGCTAAAATTATTTATTTGCGAACATTCAAATTTGTTCTTAACAACATGGCATTTATCTTTTAGAATAAATAACCATATTAACATTCCTATCATAAAAATTCACTAAAATTGTTCATTTAAGACAATTTAAATTTTTTCTTAACATTTATATCTAGAATAAATAACAATGTTAACATTCCTATCAGGAAAAATCGCTAAAGTTGTTTATTTGTCAAAATACAAAATTATTCTCAACAACATGGCATTTATCTTTTTGCATAAATAACTACAATAACATTCATATCATAAAAATTCGAAAACATTGTTCATTTATGTAAATACAGTTTTGTTCTTAACAATTTAACCTTTTATCTTTTAGCATAAATAACTGCATTAACATTCCTATCATAAAAATTCACAAACATTGTTCCTTCATGTAAATACAATTTTGTTCTACACAATATAATATTTATCTTTTAGCATAAATAACTATATTAACATTCCTATAACAAAAATTATCCAAAATTTTTCAGCTGTATCCGTAACCAGCAGATGTACTCCAGAATATATAAGTTTAATATTTTAAAAAGAACTACACCTTTTAATAAAAGAAGAAGCACGTCCAAAAAAAATTACCTTCCCAGTCCATCTAACTTTATCATCATGAAGATCCTCTAGAGATTGTCAAGATCATCAGCATTTCCCTGCGTCTGACAAAAATATTAACCCATAATACTAGACTATTAAAATGCAAATTCTGTTCTATCTACAACTTAATAATCTTCCTGACAACAATAACCTCTTCAATGCTTTACAAAAACTTTGTCGAAAATAAGTTCCCCTTCTTCACTAATGGCTCTATTGAGAATAGTTTCCTCTGTTTTTTTGCCCTGAGGTGGAATTCTTCGGTATTTTTATTAACTCTAAAAAGATTCTGGCGCAATTTTTAATTAGCATTTTCTTTACTAAGGACGCATATTAGCATCTTTATAGCTTTAACAATGTAAATAGAGTTGTTGAAAATTAGAATTATGTGACTTCGAAGCATCATTAATTCATCGGGAATTCTTTTTAACGAGTGAATGCTTCAACTTTTTACTGTGTTTTTTAAAGCGGAAATTAAAGTAATTGCTTCAATTTTATAATTCAGATTGAAATAATTCGATTACTTTGGGACTTTATTACCAGTATAGATAAAACTGTCATACACATTAACGAAGGAAAAAAGCTTTATTATATTAGAGTTCAGATTAATTTTAATGCTTTCAAATGATTGCTTGAATCATTAAGAAAAAATTATAAAATTTCTAATTAGTGATATTGCTTAAAGTATAGCAGATAATTCTTTTATTCTTTTTAGAATTCACAAGTATCCAGTTGATAAGAAAATGCATTCTCACAAATTTACAAAAATATTTGAACCAAATGTAGAAGTAATATAAAAGTAATAAAAATAATTTTTAAAATCCTGGTTTTATTAGCCTACTGAAAGGAAAAATTCATTTCTATTTCAGTTTTCCTAATTGTAATTATTAATGTGTAAATAAATCTATCATACACATTAATAGAAATAAAGTTCCATTAGATAATTCAAAGTTACAACGGCTTAGATTTGATTTCTAATTTTGAGATACAAGTGTAGTCATATGTAATTTTTTTTTGTTTCTGTTTGTTGATAAAAGTGCCTATAACACACAAACTTAATTTTCAGATAAAATTATCATCATGCCAGGGTCAAATAATCAAATAACTTGCCAAAGACAGCACAATAGATGCAGTAAAAATGCTAAATTCATGTCACAGGTAATATTTTGCTTTGCTGTTTCTTATGGTACTCAATATTGGACAATCCCGCTGTTACGAAGACAGCGATTTAAGTCGATAAGTTAGGTCTCTTGATTTTTTTCAGTAGCGCTATCTATGACCAATATTACAATTTTGCCATTCTCACATCACAATCCTTTTTATAGGGTGGACTTTATTCATAGATTTTCATTCACTGATCCACTGATCGTAATTTAGACCTGAATCAGAGAAGGTTCACCTCTGAGCCAGTACCTCCAGTAGTATTACTCTCCATATGGAGGACTTTGTGACTATGATAGATTTATATTTGTGCGCGTTTGAACGGACACGAGTCTAACGCTCTATCAACCAGGCCCAGCCTAAATATTTTGTAGCTATTGTAAGCAAATGTTATGCAAGACGTTCTCCATGGTCTCTTTATTAGAGTACAGGCATTATTTTCGGGAGACCACACAAGCTGGTTACTTAATAGTAAATAATGTTAAAATTTCTAGTTCTTGATATTATTTCGAATATTAAACTTTCTGTGTCATACATCCAAGGTAATAAACAATTCCTCGGGGGTTTTTATAAAGCATTTTATAAAATTTTTTACTTTTTTCTAAGGGACTCAACTACATTATGAAAAATATTTTACTGTAATAAAGGAAACATTTTAGAACATCAGTTAGCACTTAAACGCTAACATTGTCTTTGCGTATTGACTTAAATTTATACTGAAATTATCTTTTTCTAAAGAGCTTTTAACCTCTATATTTTGTCGTTTTAATTTTATATTTATGTCCTTTCTCAATTCAATATATATATACATTATAACTTGATTTACAAAAATATTTCACTAAAACTCAAATTATAATCAATAGTAAATTTTTTTTTATCAAATTAGTATCAAATATAAACAAGGTAATATAAAATTAAACTTATGGTGAATTTTTGAATTCTTTTTTTTTTTTTTTTTGCTTTAAAATTATATTGAAGATGCTAACTGAAATAAAGTTTCATAAGCAATTATGCTCTGTATTAATCAAAGAAACTCATCATACAAATTGTATACTTTTTTTAAATTAAATTAAATTTAAAAGTATTTCTGTAAGCGTAAATATAACCCATATCACAATCAGTGAAAAGAGTAAAAAAAAATTTAAGAATCGAACATTTAATATAACATAGAAAACATAGTTACACATTAATTTAACACAGAAAGCTTGATTAATTTTAAAATAAAGTTTGAAAAAATTGGAATGAAATTTAGTATATCAAATTTAAATGAAGCTTATAAACTTTTATTTCATTTCAAAGAGCTTATTATTAAGGTATCAGCCTACGTTAAAAAACTGGTATTCGACCACATAGGCTACTTTTAAGAAAAACCTTTTCAGCTAATATTTGTCTTTAACTTCAATTTTCATTTTCATAAAAATTCTTCACCATTAACATGGCCTCTCAAAAACTAATAGAGGTACTGACATATAAATTGTAGCTTGTGTTTTAAGTAATATGGGCTATGAAATGAGCAAAACTTTTATTATTGGTGAACTTCTTTTTCATTTATAGGTGTTTTTAGAAAAATTAAGTTGTGAATTTATGGAGAAATTGCACATACTAGTATATTTTTATCCATAATTTCTTTGCATCTCAAAGTTTTTGACAGATTTTGGTTCATTTCATTCATCATTAATCTCTATAACTTGTGTACAAAGAAAAATAGGATCTCTGCATTACCATTGAATGTTAACCGTTTTGGTTCAATTTCATTAAAATGTACTACACATTTTCCTATTTCTGAACGCATATTACATTCCCAAATAATGTTTCTGTATTTATAGTGTATATAATTGACAGTACACCTAAAAACCATAAAAGTACACCTAAAACCATTTTTTTTTAAATCCAATTTTTCAAATTTTTTCTTTCGAACTTAGTCGGTTGACTTAAATACTATGCTGCAATGAAATGATTATATGGAATTCACATTTATAAGCGAGTGTTTTTGTTTTTATAAAATCAATACAAAAATCTGACAAGACTTTTTTCGTCCTGTTTTGAAATTCGTACTTGAAACAAAATATACTGATTTTAGGCTCTGGAACTGACAAAAAAATTGATGGAACTCATAAAAAATGTATGGAACTGATAAAAACAAAATGATAGTCCTTAACTATATCCAAAATGTCTGCCATAGTTGCACAAATTTATTGCTCATACTATCTTCTCGCACTAGACAGTTTTTTATTAATTTTATCCTTGAGTTCTCTCATTACTATATAGCAATATAAAACATTTAATAGCTTTCTGAAAATAGAATTGCAGGGTAATCATGTACTGAATCAGGGATGAGTCGGTCTCTGATTTGGATGTAAATTCCGACTTGCTGAGGGATGAATGATTGTATGAAAGAATTCGACCACCCCCTAAAAAGGTTTGTGTCGTGCGTGTGAGCTAGAAGTCGGACTTCTACCCTCTGGGTGCTCAGGGGTCTTTACCCTCAGAAGCTACTGCACCCCCTTTCCGTGAAAAACACGGACATGACAATAACAACAACATACCATAAGAATAAAGCAAAATTCTTAGTTAAAACGTTTCTTTAATTGAATGAAACAAAAAAATAAGCTTCATTTAGATTTAAAATATTAAAGGTACTACTGCAAATCAATTCAAAAATAAATTTTAAAATGTATCCACATTATTGTAAAATTCTTTATAAATTAAAGTTATGTCTTTGAACAAATTTTATTTGATTTCCAATAGGTGTTAAAATTCTTTTTATGCGGTAATATTTTCTTATTTATTCATAATCCTTCCTCCCAAAATTATGTTTATGTTTTGTTAAAAATCGCTTTCGGGAAAAAATCGTTCAGAGATATACATTCTCATCCTTCAATATGTACTTAAGATAAATCTGGTAAAATAGCCAAGAGACTGTTTTTTAATGCGCCACCTGAGAAGGGAGTCAGAAAGACACATTTACTTGTATTATTTAATACTGATGTTTGCTTAATAGGTAATAAACACTGATGACTCACAAATTTAAAAAGCATCATGAAGACACCATTTTCCAAATTATTTTGTTCATTATATCTCAAGCAAAAATTGTTTTTTTTTATGTATAAAAGTTTTACTTGGATTAGTTACCCGTCAGTAAAAAGGATTATGCATTATCCTACAGTTGATTGGAAATGTTTTTAATCTTTAAAAGCATCAATTTCGAAGGAAATATAATTAGGTGAAACTCAATAATTCCTCATTTTTTCAACCTTTGGTAATGACTTCCAAGTTATATACTCTAACCTAACACCCATTCTATTTCCTACACTGTTTGTCATAGCATAAAGTTCAACAATGCTTTTTTAATCATTATTGTTTTCCCTTTGGTTTTTAAGGATGCTTTAGTGATCTGCTAAACTCATTTTGTCCTTAGTTTCATTGTAAAGCCGATAAAATCAATAATGCATCATGTGTCTTATTAACAATTTGGTCAAAATCTTACACATATCTACTGCTTTTTGCTATATAGACTCTTGACAGAAGTCTGTACTTCTCATTGCTTTTTTTTTAATTATCGTGTTTTTGATGATCATAAAACTTTTATTCCGTTCGGAGAAGGAATGAAAAAGAAACATACTGATAATTGCGTACTAGGCACTAAATATTAATAACTCTCAGATTTAAAACGTATTATGAGGACATGAAAAACATTTGAATTATTTTGTTCATTATATCTCTAGAAATTGCATTTTTGTGTATAAAATCTTTGCTAAGTTGCCAATCAGTAAAAAGGGCTATGCATTATCCTGTCCTACATTTTATTGGAAATGTTTTAATTTATAAAAACCTTAATTTAGATGAAGAAAAAATATGTGCAACTAAATAATTATTCAATTTTTCAACCTTTGGTAATGAAGTCCAAGGTATACCCTGATTTTACACCTATTCTGTTTACTACACTGTTTCTTAAAGCATAAAATGCAACAACGTTTTTTTAGTCAGTTTCCCCCTTGTTTTTTATGTATACTTTAGTGATCTGATAAATTCATCTTGTCTTTAGTTTCATTATAAACCCGATAAAATCCTTAATACATCATGTGTCTTTTTAATAATTTGGTCAAAATCTTATATGTATCTATTATTTCTTGCTAATATGAACATTTTATACCTTGCTATATAGATACTTGACCAAAGTTCATCTGTCTTGCTCATTGCATTTTTTAATTATAGTGTTTTTGAGGATCATAAAACTTTTGTTTCACTCTGAGAATGAATGAAACATAAGCAGATTAAATCCTTTCAAGTTCAAATTAAAGCAGATTAAACCCCTTTGTGTGTATCCTTAAATAAAAGAATTTTTGGATTCGTAATATTTTCACCGTTTAATCATTCCAGTATTGACAAATCAAGAATTCGCATTCATATAATTGTTAACTAAATCAATAGTCAATGCTTTTTATGTTGTGTTGTTGTAATTTATGAGCATGATTAAATAAAAACAAAAATACTAAAGTCGAAAATATTCTTTCGTTTGAACTAAACACAAACATGCTCTTACTTTCCTGAACTTTTATCAGAAAAGTAAAATTCTATTGAAATTGAAATTTATGTTTATGCATCACAAAATAAGGCAGTAGTTGCATTTTATAATACTTATTATATTCTATTCTAGTTAATGTAACAATATATTTCGTAAAGAAAAATTGGGAAACCGGAAAGACATTTCTTACTTAGCATACTTCCATGGAAAGATAAAACATAAGTACGTTGGAAACAGCATAGAATAATAAATTGTCTCGTCCAAATTTTAAAAATTTATTTTAACTAGAATATTTTCTCTTCAATATCAAATATGTACAAATGTTTTATTAAATTATGATTATGTTATGACACTGTGTAACTTCATACAGTCTACTTAAATTCTCACCTCAAATGAACAAATCCATTTTATTATTTTTTTCATTCAGAAGTATCTGTTTTCATTGTAACTTCAATCATGTACATATCTTAAGAAGATTTAATATTATATAATTCAATATTGTAAAAATTAAAATAAGTTTCTTTGAAAATTCATATTTTAATCAAAAATGCTTTATTGAGTGCATTATAAATTTTCAAACCTTGGAAATGGAATTAGAATTAAAACTCATTTCAATTACGAATTCATCCTTTCACTAATGCTGCAGTGGAAGAGTACCAGAGTCATAGTTGAATTTAATATTATATAAATTAAAATATAACTCTTTTAAAATTCATATTTTAATTTTTTTTTAATTCTGGATGAACACAGACAATACCCATGGAAATATTCCATAGGCTTATTGTTAGACAATGATCCGAACTTTTGAGTCAGTCTTTGGGTTTTTCCACTTCCAATCCATGATCTCATGTAAACAAAACTGAAAGATTCGAATCCGACTTTTCAAAGTTTAGTGATTTGTTGTTGGCGGCACTTATTATGTAAATTACGCATACTTAACTAGTATAAATACGTGTGGAATTAAAATCT
>JAPMOQ010005307.1:0-15555 GCA_026543055.1 Argiope trifasciata | reverse complement strand
CTCCTGGGCTCGTGAGCATATCGACTGGTCCCTAGACCAGTGGAAAACCGTGGCGTGGTCAGATGAGTCACGATTTCAGTTGTTACGAGCTGATGGTAGAGTTCGAGTGTGGCGCAGACCCCACGAAGCCATGGACCCTAACTGTCAGCAAGGCACTGTTCAAGCTGGTGGTGGCTGCATAATGGTGTGGGCTGTTTTTACATGGCTTGGACTCGGTCCTCTGGTACAACTGAACCGATCATTGACTGGAAATCGTTATGTTCAGCTGCTTGCAGATCACTTGCAGCCATTCATGGACTTCACGTACCCACGCAACGATGGGATTTTTATGGATGACAATGCGCCATGTCACCGGACCAGAACTGTTCGCGATTGGTTTGAAGAACATACCGGACAATTCCAGCGCATGATCTGGCCACCTAGATCACCCGATATGAATCCCATCGAGCATTTATGGGACATCATCGAAAGGTCCGTTCGTGAACAAACTCCTGCACCATCCACACTTTCACAATTATGGACGTCTATATAGACAGCATGGTTCAATATTCCTGCAGAGGACTTCCAACGACTTGTGGACTCCGTGACACGTCGAATTGTTGCACTTCGCCGGACAAAAGGAGGATCGACACGATATTAACAGTCATCCCATGACTTTTGTCACTTCAGTGTAAGTATAGACGATTTGAAAATATTAATTTAAATAATAATGGAAACTAGAAGTTTACAATAAATTTAAATAATAATGGAAACTTTAAATAATAACAGAAATTAGAAGCGTATATACTTTGAAATAAAAGAAATGAAAATCTTATTTTGGTATTAAAGCTCCCAAAAGCAAGTTTTTAATTTTAATTTAACATTGGCAGAAAGCGCGACTAAATATTTTTATAAATGAGTTTAATTTCATCATAGCATTAAAAGCATCCTAATATTGTCAACTGAACTTGAATATTTATTAAAAGCAAAGGTTGTACTAAAATAAAATAGATATCATGAAAAAAAAATTTTTTTTAAGATAATGCAAAAATCTTTATTTTTTTTTAGACTACCAGATATTTTTGCATACTGCTTCTTACTTCCATAAGTAAGTGTTAGCGATTATCAATCTGATGGCTGTTAAGTATGTTTTCGCGCTTGATTGAATTTTCAGTTTTAATTTCTACTTCTTTATTTCTTTTACGGCTTCTTTAATCTGACTGAATGAGGTCACAGCGTGAGTAGAATTTATAACCAGCAAGAGTAGTGTTTTCAAAAATTTCTCTTACGCTCTCTAACAATGATGTTATCTTAAAGAGTACCTTGCCAGTCACTCGAGTGTATTTGTGTTGTGCACATAATATTAACTTTTGGCATGAATTTAGCACTTTTACATAATCTATCATGTGATCCATAGAGGAATTTTTGATGATTAATTCATGGGATGCAGTTGATAGCATCGGAAAATCGAATCTGAGCTTTAGACGAGTTTTTTTTTAGTCCATTGTAATCAAAATTTAACATTATCACTTGTAGTCACTAATTCATTTACTAAATTTGATATATTTGTTGTTGTGTTTTTAAACTATTGCATTCGCATGTTTCTAAAAGTACATGTCGACAGACGGTGAACCCCTTCCTTGGATTTATCTCAGAATTCGATGTGCCTACATTATAAATGCTAAATATGTACACCGAATATATTTAGTTTGTACTTATCATTTTAATACATTCGAACAGCCTGAGAGACAGACTTCCTCTGAGATTGAGTTTGCTCTAAGTTTGTGAGAAATCTACAAGTTTGGTGTCAAGACTTTATAGCAAATTTCATCCATCTAGTTAAAAACTTTTTTAATTATTTTTGCCCGAAACAGATAAAACATTTTTTTAAATGTTTTTCGAATTCATGGAGGGCTAAAATGATGAGATTCGTCGAAATCTCAAGTTTGAAATCTTTGATATTTATAATACTTTCCCTATACCTTCTAATAGGAGAATTTTGATTTAAGTTCAGTTATGAAAACACTGAATAAAACTTGTCTGAAATATTCGTATATCGATTTAATTACATTTCATTTTTCCACAATAAGTAATGAAAATTATTTCTGTCTCATGTATGTTCACGTTTTATAGAGAGATAGAGAGGTGTTCTCGTTTTTATTATTTGTTATCAATTATAGTCTCTCCATTTCAAAAAAAAGCTATAGATTCATACTTAATCTAGTTTTTTGTCTTAAGATCTTAATCTAGTTTCTTTCAAACTCAATCTATTTTCGTGTCTTCTTAACAGTTTGAAAAAGTCCTACAGCTCCAATTTCATTTCAGAGGATTATTTAGATTCTATCAACATGGTAATTTTTCCCCTAAAGGTAAAATAAATGCTCTTACCCCCAAAAAATATTTAAGAACATATTTTATATTCAGATTCCACTTTTATTTAAGCTGATTAAATGAACTTCTTTTCTGGCATTTAGCTTTCTTCATTAATTTAATCATATCTGAGAAAGTATTTTTATACTATAGCTGCTTTTTAATAAACTGAATCTTAAGATCTCATGTATTTTTCATTCTGAATTAAATATAGTGAACCCCGCTTAACAAGGATAATTCATTCTTGGATCTTTCTCATAAAACAAATCAGCATTTTATCATAGAGATTCGTGTAAAAATAAAACAATGCATTCCTTTACCAAAAATATATTATTATCATGTGGTTTTATAAATAAATATCGCTTTATAAGAAAAAAAGTTAAAAAAGATTTATCTTTGGCTTGGCTTCGAATCTTGGCGGAAATTAGACGCAGAATTATCATTAAAGGAATTTGAAGTACGCATAGCTACGGACTTTGTAAGGCGATGCTTCTGAACGATCAATGCAACATTTGTCCATTCTTTCACCATTTCATTAACTTCACTGTTGCTCTGCTGAGGTTATTATTTTCTTCTCTCCAAACCAAAGTTATTAGCTACTTTGTCCACTATTACTATTAAGTCCATTTTTAATCTCATAATCTTGAGATCCAATGGATTATATCTTGACCAGAGATATAATCCATTAAGATTCAACAAATACTTAACCACACTTCTCGGTGTCACGTTCGACAACGCAATCCAGCCAGAGCTTCTTGTATGCAGTTATACGTGTTATCTTCAATCAAGCGCTTTGCGACGAGTTGCGCTTTGCGCGTCACAAACAACGTCACTATGTTTCCTCATCACTAGTTCGACGGAACATCGCTAATCAAACGTGTGTGTGTGTGTGTGTGTGTGTGTGTGTGTGTGTGTGTGTGTGTGTGTATATGTGTGTGTGTGTGTGTGTGTGTGTGTGTGTGTGTGTGTGTGTGTGTGTGTTCTCGTTATGGGAATTTCTGTACATCGTTTGTTAAAAGAGGAATACAGTAAGCATGGTATGATTATAATTTTTAGATTCATTTTATAATGGCAACTCAATTTTTGAAATTCCCCGACATATCGATTTTTATATTGTCAGCTCGATTTTTATATCATAGTAATAAACAATCGGCAACTTTTTTTTACATTTTTTTTATTCAAAATCCTTTGTCGTTTAAACATATTGCTTTGCTCTCCCTTTTGGGTCGCGGTGGCCTGATGATAAGGTCTCAACTTCGGAACCGAACGATTTCAGGTTCATTACTCGATTTCTCCGAAGAAACGTCTTACGAGCGATCTGGTGCACATTAAATCCATCAGGACCAAACGTCCTTCCACTTGTGTGATGTGATGGGGAGAGGAGGACGCCAATTGAGATGGAGTCCTGTTTATCTGACCGCAGTTCAAAATTACGAGATTCCAAATCCCAAAATAGTCCTAGTGTTGCTTTAAAACGGGACATTAATATAAATAAGCTTACAGTCCAATTTCCATATAACTGTTAAGACTCATTTAACTCGTATTTAGGTTTTATTGTGCTCTAAAGAAAATTAAGTAATCGGTGTGTAAATTAGAATTCAGGATGCTTTTTTACTATGTCAAAGAAAATACATATATTTTCATTTGTCTTTCTATTAATTTGATCAGAATTATTTTTTAGATTAATGATATAATATAACTAGATGGATATTCTTCTTACGATTGTTTTCGAAATTATATAATACGAATCATTTTTGTTTAGCTTCTAACTGAGTGAAGATATTGAGCAAAATTGGCTTTATATATCAAAATGCAATGACTTATATATATATATATATATCAAATTTGGTAGGGATTTTGGGACTACAAATACAGTTTTGTGTCAAACTTTTGTTTCGATCGAATGAGAAAAATTTGACTAAAACACAAATTCGATTTCTGAATACTATTAACGCATGTCTGCATCGCCAAAAAATTCTTCATGAATAACATGAAAGATTAAGTAAAAATGCTGAATTCCTGTCAAAAGCTGTTATTTCGTAATTTTTGCATATCAATGCATCTAAAGTGTTCTCTGCCATAACAAGAGTATTAAAGAATATAAGAAAAAGTTTTGGGGAGACCATTACCATTGATTTTTTAACTTGAATTTATATCGTTTTTTTTTTAATTTTATTTTATATGTTTGAATTTGTTTAAGATGTTTGCTTATCTTGCTTTGGATATGCTACATGCACTCATTTGATTTTATGGGCCTTCAATCAAAGTTTGTAGAGCAGAGGTTTACCTTATAAGGTTCGTAAATATTTGCACTTCTATATTTCCCAAATAATACATTTAGATACATATCAATGAAACTTTTTAATAAGGATATTATATTTGAACACAAGTTTATCAAACCAAAGATTAAAAATCCAGTTTTTCCAAGTCTTTTTCACTTTCCGTATACCAAGTTTAATTTAGTTATATTAACGTCCCGTTTAAAGCAACACGATGGCTATTTTGGGACGGACCTCGTCATTTTGAACCAAGGTGAGATGACGAGGATAACACCTGACCTGGCTCCTCCCTCTGCACACCACACCAAAGGAGGACGTTTGGCCTGACAGATTTAACGTGCAAGGCACCCCCTCACACGACGGTTCTTCGGTAGAATCGAGTCTCGAACCTGAAACCCTCCGGTTCCGAAGCCGAAACCTCCGAATACTAAGTGTAGAGAAGGTATTGCAATCATCGAAACTCCACGTTTTAGATCACCTGAGTCCGAAAACATTTTTTTTTTTTTTTTGAAAATGTCCATCTGTCAATCTGTGACAAAGATAACTCAAAAACGCTTTGAACTAAATAAATAAAATTTGTTAGACATGCTTAAAACCAAATATGCAGATATTTATCAAATTTTGAGTAAAATCTGTTCACAGTAAGTTTGTCTGTTTAGTTTTTTGAATGTAACTACGAAACGAAGAGAACTTAATAGATAAGAATCGGTCCCCAGATTTAAAATCTATTGCTAAAACACTTGTAAAAGTTTGAAACAAACCCAATAATGGGGTTACTATCAGTTGGTCTGTACTTTCAGAATCGTATTAACGGGATAATTCAAAAACGCATTGACTTAAATGTATCAAATTAGGTATGGAATTTTGCGATTACAATTATAGTTTTGTGTCAATTTTTTTTTATGGGAAAAATGTGTGTAAAGTAAAAATTTTATTTTCGGTTACTGTTAACCGCATGCCAGGAATTAATCGCCAATACTCTCGCCAAGGATGACATGAAAGATTTAGTAAAAATGCTAATTTCGCATCTAAAGTTAATATTTCCCAAATACTGTACGCTAATTTCATGCAAGGCGTTTTCTGACATGCCAAGACTGTTTTATTAAAGACTAGCTGGTATCCAGTGCGTTGTTGCAACAGAATAAATGACCTTGAAAATATCGTTTGAAATTTGAAATAGTTATCTTGTTTATTTAAGAATAATAGCAAGAATGATTCTTATTTTCTTGTTGGCAGTGAATACATTAATTGAACTTGAAGGATTTTAAGGAGAAGTATAAATAGTATTTATTTTATTTTTATTATTATATTCGGCAAACAAATACTCATTTTTATGTATTAGATTTGTGTATTTTTTTAAATTGTAAAACTTGGTGTTCTTTCAGAATGGTAATGAAAAAAAACCACTTATTGTATATCATGATTCGTTTAATATTCGTTCGGAATTCTCAAGTTTAATATTAGAAAATGTGATTAAAATTTTTCTTTTAAAATTGATTAAACATATAAATTATATTGATATCATAAAATCTTTAATATAGCTGAAAATACAATTTTTTAAAAACTAAAATGGCGCAAAATTATTTTTTTTCTAATATTTTCGGAAGTTACTGCAAAAATTGCTAAAATTTTATAAGTGTTTAGTTAAAATTTCAAACCTATAGGATTGGTTCCCCTAAAACTTTCTCGCGTATTCTCTAAAAAATTATTACCCCAGAAAAAGACTTGCATAGCTACGAAATATTAATGTTTAGCTTGAATTTAGCATCTTTACTGAATCTGTTATGTCTCCTTGGCGAGTTATTTGGTGGTTAATCCATGGTTAATAGATGTGATAAATAGATCTGAAATTTTTTTATTCTTTAGATGACTGTATTATGTATTAACATATTGCTTGCACCTTCGCGTAAGTGCAAGCAATATGTTGTTGAAGTTTTATCGGAATCTGATGAGCGGTTCGATAGCACATAAGAGACATACAGACAAACATTCATTTTTATTTATATAGATTATGCAGAAAGTTTTGGGGAGACCACTGATTAAAAAAAATAGTATTTGCATAACGTATAATGACATTTTTTTGTTGTTTCAAATATTGTTATTCCATTAAAATATATCATGTAATGATTCTGCAACGTATTCCAAATATTAACCGCAAAAAGAACCATTATTGGTCCTGTCAAACTGATAATTATCTGTATCTGTCAATAGTCACTTTCTTAATCTGATCCCTCAACTTATTTTTAACTCGTTTGGGAGTAATAACAAGGTTTGTTTTTTGCCTCTAAGAATGCCTCCAAGATTGTTTTTAGAACCCTTTAAAATAAATCATCGGGATAGCCTTAAAATGCTCTTTGATAAGCATATATCCTTTCAACTCTAAGATCAGATAAGATTAGCTTAATCCAAGATAAGGTATAATATCTAAATTTTTAGAGCTATCAGTTACCCTTATATAGAACTGAAAAGAATGTTCAGACTTAAATTCTGATTTCAAACTTAAAACTCGCATAACTGAATAATGTTACTTTTTATTTTGTGTGCGGTGGTATGTATTATCCAAGATGTCTCTAGTGCACCTTTGGCTAAAAAGATGGTGGACATGTCTTACACGTTTGATGAAACGACTTTGCATTTTCCTGGAACTAAAGAATTTGAATTAAATGTTGTAAGAAATGGAACAATGGAAGAAAATGGAATTTGGTGAGTACTTTATATATATATATATATATATATATATATACAGCTCAACTAATTTTATTTTTGAGAAAGAGAATTTTTAATCGATTTTTCACTAATTTAATATTGTGATGAAATTTTGTATAGTTCGTGCCATCTTGAGGACAAAACACTATAATAGTATTTACAGAAATGAAATACTAATTTATAGCTTGATTTAATTCAATTTTAATTCTATACGAATATTCCCCTTTTGGAATAGGGACAAAATTGATGATTTTTATATTTATAGTAGTAAACTTATATATTAAAGAACAAAAGTATTGGACAGTTTCTACTTTTTAGTACATCAATAAAAATGTGTGTCACATATATTGTTTTTGCTATATTTATTTAAATTGATGCTGTGATCAAAATTTTGATTGATTATTTATTTAATAATATATCATCAAGATACTTTTTATCTAATAGATTTCATAAATAAATGTCTTAATCATATATGTGAATTCCATGTGAATAGATTGCATGCAATCTATTCACATGGCGTTATACTAACATGACTAGTATGATAATCATCTAACCACGTGTTGTGTTCTTCTGATTAACAAAATGCCGTCTTAAAGCTGTCATAATTTAATTACCAATTGATCTATTATCTTCTATACTTATAATAAAGCTCAATGTGTGTGTGTGTGTGTGTGTGTGTGTGTGTGTGTGTTGGCGCTCTACAGACCAGATCGTTGGACCTACAGCTACCAAATTTGGTACATGTATACCTCGGAGGTCCGGAATGTGCACCTCGTAGCCCTTTTTTCGAATTTTTAATTAGAATTTGAATTAATTAAAATTTAAGCGAAATTTCGACGATTTTCCGCAATAACTTCCGAAAATATGAGCGCACAAACATGATTTTTACATCAATTTAAAGATTAAAAAATTAGCTTTCTAATGGCATCTTTATTTTAATGTATAACTTAAGCTTCTATTTTTAACGAATTTTTAAAGAAATATTTTAACCATGTTTTACATCAATATATTTCGGACAAAACAATAAAATTTAATCTGCACGAGCACGTCAAGGGGGAAAAATTAGGTTTTATCAGCGTGTTGCCATCCTATTGACGGAAGTTCAAACTAAAAAAAATAACTATAATTACAAATTAAATCTAAAGAAGTGCAACTTTTAGCACGTGACTGGATAAAATAAAAGAAATATAATATGTGACATTTTCTAAAATAAATAATGAACGAGCAAAGGGAAAAAATAGCTTTTATTAGCTCTGTTGAAATCATACTGACAGAAGTTCAAATTAAAAAATAAATTAACTATGACTGCAAATTAAATCGAAAAAAAAATGTAACATTCACTACGTGATTGGATGAAATTAAATAAATATTAAATGTTATGTTTTCTAAAAAAGAAATACAAGACAAAGGTTTCTATGATCGTTTGTAACATCTATAACATTAATTTAGTAAATCAGTGTTACGTGACTTTCGAAGTTGAAGTATATCTGGCAGAGAAATTATAAAGAGAGCAAGGCACATATGTATTTAATTGAAAACCTTAGACCCCATTCTCTTGGCGAACCAGCTGGTCGCCAAAGGCGTCTAGTTTTAAATAAGCTTTATTTTCATAACAGTACTGCTATTTAATATCAATTTCATAAAACAATTAATAGAAAAAGTGCGTATTATTTTAAATGAAAAAATAATTTTTATTATACGAATAAAATACTTCTGAAAACTGTTTTTATTAAATGTATTTTTGAATTT
Organism: Argiope trifasciata; assembly: GCA_026543055.1. NCBI lineage: Eukaryota > Metazoa > Arthropoda > Arachnida > Araneae > Araneidae > Argiope > Argiope trifasciata. The sequence goes on along the minus strand of JAPMOQ010005307.1, from coordinate 6,472 downwards.
TTGTTTTCTTAGTAACTTTATAGACTTGACACAGGTACGTTTTGTATCTAAAACTTTTACAAAACATCAAAAGACTTCAGAAAATGTTACAGAACAAAAATAATTATCACATCATTTTAATGATACCAGTTTTTTTAACATATAAATTTTCTATTTTATACTAAACTAGCCGCATTTGGCAACCAGCTGGTTTGGTTGCAATAAAGCTTTCTAAAATGTTCAACTAAATACTAATGTACCTCGCTCTCTTTATAACTTCTATATATTTAAACTTCAAATTTTGATAGTGACATACCTCATATGATTATAGAATCCTTACGATAATTTGTCCATTTACAATATATCTCTCAGATTTGCAATCGGCTACCATGGAATTATGCGGAAAATATTCATTTTATACTTATTCACAAACATAGCATGACGCTTTCATTTAAATATGTGCTGAACATCATACTTTCCTCGGTTCTTTTTCAAATAAGAGTTAATTTAATCGATCGGTTTGAGTTTAAGCATAAGTGTAGACAGGTGAAGATATATGACTACCAAAATTTGAAGCTCAAAAATATTTTGCTGAAAATATTATTAAGAGATCAAGTTAGGTAAAATATTTAATTGAAAGTTTTAATGAGTATTAATCCTGACAAACAAGTTGGTCACCAAAGGTTACTTATTATTTAAAAAATAATAAGTAAAACGTCAATAAAAAATTATGTCAATAAAACTGCAAATGTTAACTATAAGTCATTCCCCCTAATATCTCCACAACATAACGCGCTCGTTTCACATTTCGTGGTCCTGCCGATTGGACACCATGGTTTTATCCACTCACTATACACTGAATGGTCAAATTATTATGACCATCTGACAGTTTAATGCAAAATGAGCTATTGCGTAATAGTGTTGCCACTAGAGAGCGAGATAGCTACAAAAAGGGAATGCAAGGCAAGTGAACCATCAATTGCACTGTTTTATGCGAAGTGATATGGGTAAAAAATTTGACTTAACTGAGTTTAAACGAGGTATAACTGTAGGTGCTCGAAGTGTCGGTACCAGTATCAGCAAAACAGCTGCTCTTGTTAAGTGTTCGAGAGATGCAATTATTAATGAGTACAGAGAGTGGATTACAAAGCCGAAAACTGGGTCTCAACTTAAGCTTGTAATCGTCACAAGATACTGAATGCTCGAGCTGAAAGGAGATTTGCCAAAGTTATCCACTCCAACAAAAGAACAACAGTACATCAAGCAACAGGAAATCTTAAGGAAGGAGCAACTGCGAACATCTCTGAACGAACTGTGGGGCGCACTTGACACCGTATAGGCTATGGGAGCTGGCAACCTGAGCATACGTCTCCAATTTGAAAAGGTAGATAAGGATTGGACAGTAGTTGTCTGGAAAAGGGTCATGTGGTCTGATGAATCGCGTTTTCAATTACACATGCGGATGGCAGAGTTCGGATATGACGAAGCACGAAAGCATGGACCAAAACTGCATTACCACAACATTTCAAGCTGGTGAAAGCAACATTATGATTTTTAGGATGTTTCCCTGGCATTGCTTGGGTCCTTTGATTACTGTGAAACAATGTCTGAAAGCCCAAGGGCATTTAAGTGTTATCGCAGATCAAGTATATTCTCTTATGGTAATGATGTACCCTGCCGGGAATGGATACTTTCAGCAAGACAATACTCCTTGTCATACAGCTGGTATTGTCGTCAGATGGTTCGAAGAACATGACGCTAACTTTACCTGCCTTCGTTGGCCTGAACAATCTCCAGATCTCATACAAATGAGAATTTTTGGGATGAGATCGATCGGGTCATCAGACAAATGTATCTAGTGCTATCCAATCTGAAGAAACTGGGCAATGCAGTTCATCGGATATTGAATTAAAATCCTCCTACCACCTACCAACATCTCACACAATCTATTCCAAGAAGAATGCTAGCAATGTTATAGCTAAAAGTGGTTCAATTGTGTATTGAGTGGGTGGTCATAATAATTTGGCTACTCAGTGTATATTTCTTTGGCTTCCATGTTTTTCTCATAAAAAGTGACAAACTTCGAAACATTTATTTTATTTTTATTCTTTTGGATGACCAGAGGCAGATTTAGGTATTTTGTATCTTAAGTTCTATAAGCCCTTCCCTTTTTAATGAACTAACAGCTTTAGCCGCACATTTAAATGCATTTTCAATCTAATCATAAGTTAATAATTTATTTTATGTTCATTTTTTTTATTTGAATAGCTTTGTGAAAATGTACAAATTATTAATTCACTTATTATTACTAATGTTTGTGCAATATATTGGTTTCCACTCAATGCTATTTAAGCAAAAGTTAATTGTTTTAAGAGCACTGCAAACACGATGGAAAAACTTGGAAACTGATTCTTGATTAAATATTTGTATTATCCTAATATTTCATAATTCATCGAATATGTTATTTCTTACAAACAGTTTTATTTGGTAATATGCAATTAATGTTCTTTAAATCGAACTATCTGCATACACTCAGTTGTCACAAGCAGATACCTTGTCGGAAATCCATCCACTCCCATAAATAAACTTTCTCATCATTATATCAATAATTCTGAATTCTCTCCGAAATCTACATTGTGATAGGAAACAATTCAGGAAAAATGTCTAAAATTAGTTTTACACCTATTTCAATAACTATAATTTATTGTAGCTTTCAAATGCAGAGATTGAAATACAAGATATATTGTGAGTGAGTGAGTGAGTGAATGTGAGGTTTATTGGCGCAAAAACCATTTTTGATTATACTGCGCCGAACGTATGGTGTAGTTGAAATAAAGGGTAGAATAGATAAACGTGGTAATTTAAAATTTGATATATAATCAAATACAATATAAATTGCATCACAAAACAATAAAAAAATTTTTAATGTTCAGGAATATAAAATACGTAGTACAAATATTAAAAAGCATCATAAAAGTCAAGGAGAGACAAAAAAAGTTCACTCGACAAATGTCAATGTATCAAAATAAAACTAAATTCTAAGCAAAATGTCGGCTTTTTTTTTTTTCTTTCTTCGCTTTTTCGTAAACTTCGATCTAAAAGTAGGATAAAATTTTGAATTAGCAACTGCTCTACTGTTAGATGGCTGCCGTCGATATCGATCATCTATAAAATCTTCGTCAATAGATACTTGAGGATCATAATCAATACAATCCTCGAATTCTAATGTATTTTGAATATCAGGAAGCAAATTTTCTGTTAACATCGATTCTGACAAGGAGTTATACTAAGCTGTTGATTGTATTGTTTCTTGTACATTAGTTTCACTCGTGGCTCTAAGATGTGTATGAAAATCTACATTCTCTGGGTTTGCTAAATTTCCATTAGAATGAATACTGGTATCCTGTTGGGCTTTTTTCTTTTTCGGAGGTCGTGTTACATTGCATATCTTATCATCAGTTAATATTGAAACAGATTTTTTAAGTGATACATAAATAGTGTTTGAATCTGTCTGTGTAAATTTTTCTATGGTGTCAATAGATTTTTTTTTGTTAAACTATTTTTGAAAAGGATGGAACAGCTGCGGGCAGACACAATTTACGTGCTTCGGCGTATGGTATGTTTTTCATTACTTTCACTCTCTGAATTTCCTTTTCTAGTTTCCAAGTTGGGCAGAATTTTGTTTTGTTTGGTTTGCCGATTTTCCAAGTTGGCAGGCTGTGCACAATTCACACACTTCGGCTCTAGTTGACAATTAGTAACATAATGACAACTGACCCACATCTAGCGCACAATATATTTCCTCTACAAGCAGTCCTCAAATGTCCAAAACGTTGGCACTTATAGCATCTAATTGGATTTGGTATGAAAGGGCGGACACGACAATTCAAGTATCCAGCCTTTATTGACTTCGGTAATTGGGTTTTGTTGAAAGTTAAAATTACATGAATAGTTGGCTGAAAATCAGTACCTTTTCTTATAGTAATACGAAGAACATGAATTACACCTTGATCAGAAAAACCGTCAAGGATATCAGAATCTGATGTATTCAATAAGTCAGGTTCAGATATCACTCTTCTAACAGAGTTCAAACTTTTATGAGGAGTAACAGAGATAGGAATGTCAAGCAAAGTTTTTGAGTTGAGAAATGATTTTGTTTGAGATGGTGTCAAAGTTTCTATAAGGAAATCTCCAGATTTTAGCTTTTTTACAGATTTAGGTTCTCCTCCAATTCTAGTAATCCCTTTATGTATAGCAAAAGGAGACAACGAAAACAAATTTCTAGATTTATCAGTTGTACTCAAAATCAAATATCCTACATATTTACTTAAGCGGTCTTTATTACAACTCTCCAATTCCATAACTTCCACACCAGAATTTTTTTTCAAAAGATCCCATGCAAAGAAACAACTGTAATTCGGACCTCAACGGCACTGCCCACAAGACATATTGTGATACATGTATATTAAATTTAATTTTTGGAATTTCTAATCATTAGTCAAATTAAGTGAGATTACATCATGTTCAAATAATAAATAGAAATATGAAGTTTTGTGACTAAACTTGAAGTTAGATCTAAAAACGATAAATGTTTTACAGCTACTTCACTTAATTCTTCTTATTTAATACAATATTGGTTTCACTCAACAAGTATGGTTTAGCATGGGGTAGATAAATGAGGGATAAATACAACTTGAGATACTATTACGACAAACCTACTACTAATATATGCACAGACTAACTTGTTGATTGAAATTGATATTGTATTGAATAAAATAAATTAAAATGAAGTATATGCAAAACATTTACCGTTTGTAGATCTTACTTCAAGTTCAGTCACAAAACTTTATTTCTACTTAGTATTTAATACGATGTAGTGTCATTTACTCGTATTTTATTCTCTTTTCATCTCTGTTTTGTTCAATAAAAACTTTAAAATTTTTGAATTTAACAATGAATTAATTAATACACAATATGAAACAAGTTTTTTCTACAACTGAGAACAATCAATAAATTATTTATATGGAATATCATGAACGCTGGAATTTCTTAAAGAGTAAGCAGATGTTTAAGAGCAGCCATAAAAATATTTTCTTGTGATCTTACCCTGATTTTTAAACTGCCATCAGGAGTCTTTTCTAAAGTTCATTGCATATTTCTAAGTAATGGTACTGTCCTTCTGTTTTTGCATAAAATTTGTGGATTTTCAATAATGTTATCAATGTCAAAAACCTATTGTTTCGATTATTGTTTTTTTAAAAAGAAATGGAAGATCGGAACAGGGGGGAAATGAGACAATTCACAGTGGAACTTTTCTCGCGAAGGGTGAAAATCTGTTTGGACTTTATTCAAACTTTTTATTCAAACTTTAATATGTATCTAAACTTAGATGTTAAAACTTTGTACCAAATTTTATCCATATTGTTCTTCACTTTTTGCAGTTGCTGAGCACGTTTGTACTTCGACAGGCAGCCAAATTTTTAATGAATGAATTTCGTTTAAAATTTATAAAAACTTATAAATTTGATGTAAAGACCATATAGCCAATTTCATCTGTCAAATATGTTTCATTCCAAAGCATATAAAGTTATGATGCTCATAAGCAGAGAACAAGCAAAATTCCAAAAATGTATTTTTCAAGCTCAAGAGAGATTTGAAGCATAGATATATATCAAAACCTCACGATCAATTTTTTGACCATTATAATACATATTTTTTGTAAATTCTATATTGCAAAAAATAAAAGCATATTAATTTTAGATTTTTAAAAAATATGTAATTACATTTCCGAACGTCCGATACGCAATTTCATGATCACTGTTAACTGCCAAATCGTAAGTCATGGGATGACTGTTAATATCGTGTCGGTCCTCCTTTTGCCCGGCGAAGTGCAACAACTCGACATGTCATGGAGTCCACAAGTCATTGGAAATCCTCTGCAGGAATATTGAGCCATGCTGTCTGTATAGACGTCCATAATTGTGAAAGTGTGGATGGTGCAGGAGTTTGGGCACAAACGGACCTTTCAATGATGTCCCATAAATGCTCGATGGGATTCATATCGGGCTATCTAGGTGGCCAGATCATACGCTGGAATTGTCCGGAATGTTCTTCAAGCCAATCGCGAACAGTTCTCTCCCGGTGATATGGCGCATTGTCATCCATAAAAACCCCATCGTTGCGTGGGTACGTGAAGTCCATGAATGGCTGCAAGTGATCTGCAAGCAGCTGAACATAACCATTTCCAGTCAATGATCGGTTCAGTTGCCCCAGAGGACCGAGTCCATGCCATGTAAAAACAGCCCACACCATTATGCAGCCACCACCAGCTTGAACAGTGCCTTGCTGACAGTTTGGGTCCATGGCTTCGTGGGGTCTGCGCCACACTCGAACTCTACCATCAGCTCGTAACAACTGAAATCGTGACTCATTTGACCACGCCACGATTTTCCACTGGTCTAGGGACCAGTCGATATGCTCACGAGCCCAGGAG
>JAPMOQ010005305.1:0-47368 GCA_026543055.1 Argiope trifasciata | reverse complement strand
GTTGAGCAATTAGGCGTTAAAGAAGATGAAGTAAAAAATGAATCATCTTTTGTAGAAGATCTTGGCGCCGACTCTCTTGATACTGTTGAGTTAGTTATGGCTTTAGAGGAAGAATTCAATATAGATATTCCTGACGAAGAAGCTGAAAAAATTACAACCGTACAAGCTGCAATTGATTACGTTAAGGCGCATCAATAAGTTCAGCGAAATACACTGCTATCAGCGATACGGTGATCGCAGCATTTGTTCTTCACTAAACTCGCATTTTTTCATTCGATAAAAATGCGAGTTTAGTGTTCTATTAATCCTTTTCAGGAGGAACAGCGTGTCTAAACGCAGAGTTGTCGTGACTGGATTGGGTTTGTTATCTCCTATCGGTAATACAGTCACGTCTACGTGGCAAGCGCTTTTAAATGGAGAGAGTGGAGTTGGCCCCATTACCCATTTTGATACAACCCCTTTTTCAACCAAATTCGCCGCCATGTTAAAAAATTTTAAGGGTGAAGACTACAATATATCCAATAAAGACGCCCGTAAGATGGATTATTTTATTCAGTATGGTATTGCCGCAGGGATACAAGCAATGCAGGATGCGGGTCTTGTCCTGAATCCAGTAGATGAAACGCGTATTGGTACGGCAATCGGTTCGGGTATTGGCGGTTTAGGGCTAATCGAAGAAAACCACACTGCATTTCTTCGTGGTGGCCCTAAGAAAATCAGTCCCTTTTTTGTGCCGTCTACGATCGTTAATATGATTTCAGGGCATTTATCCATCAAATATGGGTTGCAGGGTCCAAGTATTACTATTGCAACCGCCTGTTCGTCAGGTGTGCATAATATTGGTCATGCAGCGCGAATGATTGTTTATGGCGATGCCGATGTCATGTTGGCCGGAGGGAGTGAAAAAGCAAGTACACCACTTGGGATCGGTGGCTTTGGTGCAGCAAGGGCGTTATCTACACGAAATGACGATCCAAAAGCGGCGAGCCGTCCTTGGGATAAAGATCGTGATGGGTTTGTGCTTGGTGATGGTGCGGGTATTGTTGTTTTGGAAGAATACGAGCACGCTAAAAAACGTGGCGCCAAAATGTATGCCGAATTAATCGGCTTTGGTATGAGTAGTGACGCGCACCATATGACGGCACCCCCTGAAAATGGTGCCGGTGCAGCCCTATCCATGGAAAATGCAATCAATGACGCAGGTATTATGCCATCGCAAATTGGTTATGTGAATGCGCATGGCACCTCGACACCAGCAGGCGATAAATCGGAGACTAAAGCCATCAAACGTGTTTTTGGTGAACAAGCAAATCGTGTCATGGTTAGTTCAACCAAGTCGATGACGGGCCATTTGCTCGGCGCCGCTGGCGCAGTCGAGTCTATTTTTACTATTTTGTCGCTCTATGATCAAGCCGTTCCGCCTACGATTAATTTGGATAATCCTGATGAAGAGTGCGACCTAGACTACGTGCCCAACACAGGCCGTCAAGTAAAAAATATGGAGTATGCACTCTGCAATTCATTTGGTTTTGGTGGCACAAATGGTTCGCTTTTGTTTAAAAAAATAAAATAGTACGCAATGCGAATACCTAATCAGTGATATTCGCTATTTGTCATGAGTGATAAACGATTCCTTTCTCTTGCACGTTTTGTATTGATTATTCAGTCAGTTCTGCTAGGCGACTTCCTTTCTTATGATGATTTCAATCTTATTCTGTTTCCGTTATAATCACGCTATCCTTCCTTGTTAATCGGTTATTATGTTTACCGTCTACCATTCCAATCAGTTAGATGTGTTGAAACAGCTCGCTGCAACACTGATGAAAAGAGATCCGCTCAAATCGGTTTTACAGCCTGAAATTCTCCTTGTGCAAAGTGATGGAATGGCTAAATGGTTACAAATGCAATTAGCGTATGAGTTGAACATCGCGGCAAACATGACATTCCTTCATCCCAGTCAATTTATATGGCAAATCTATCACCAGGTCTTGGGTAACATCCCCGAAAAAAGTGCCTTTGAAAAGGATGCAATGAGTTGGAAGTTGATGGAAATTTTACCCGATCTGCTCCATTTACCTGAATTTTCATCATTAGCGCGTTACATCAATTCCAGTGACAAAGAGAAAAAATATTCTCAATTGGCCTCCCGTATTGCTGATCTTTATGATAGCTATTTAATGTATAGACCGGAATGGATTAAACAATGGGAGCAAGGCGAAGTCGCTGACAAAAATAATGACGATGAAATATGGCAGGCTAAATTGTGGCGTAGGCTTGTCGCGCACACGAATGGATTATCCCAATCACTGGCGCACCGTGGAAATATTTCCCAGGACTTTGTTACTGCACTGGAAAAAAAAATTGATGCATCAGTAAATGCCAAATTGCCATCGCGCCTGTTTATTTTTGGTATTGCCTCACTGCCTCCCCTTATTTTGCGTTCCTTATTTGCGCTTGGGCAACACATTGATATTCATTTGATGTTAACGAATCCCTGTCGTTGGTATTGGGGAGACATACCCGATGAAAAGTGGTTAAATCGATTAGCACAGAAAAAATGGCAACGGGATCACATTGGGAATACGCGTAGTCTTTTAAAATTCAGCCCAATGCCATTTGATTCGATGACAGAAATTTCAATGTCGAATCCGCTTTTATCCTCTTGGGGTAAGCTAGGGCGAGATAATTTATTTTTACTGCAAGATTATCCGTTAAAGCAAGACATTGAAGCCTTTGTTTGTCCTGAGTCTGAGTCGCTCTTGCAGTTACTTCATCAGCAAATTTTAGATCTTGAGGATAACTCCATCATTGGTCATCACCAAGACGAGTTTGAAACAAGTCATAAAAAACGGAGTGTGGCGGAAGAGGATTACTCCATTTCTTTTCATTCTTGCCACAGTGAATCAACAGAAGTCGAAGTACTTTATAACTATTTACTTGATCTATTTGATCGTAACCCGTTACTTCAATTACGGGATATTGTTGTGATGGTGCCAGATATTGACACCTACGCACCACACATTAATGCCGTTTTTGGCAGTGCGTCTGAAAACCGGTATCTCCCGTTTTCTATTTCTGATCGTAAGATAAATACGGTCGATCCCATTGCACAAGCTTTTTTGTCATTACTTGATCTGCCTGCAAGTCGTTTTACAACGGAAGCGGTATTTGATTTGCTTGCTGTTCCCGCCATTTCTCGTCAATTTGACTTGACCGAAATAGAGCTAAAACAGCTTCGTGAATGGACGGTGTCAGCCGGGGTGCGATGGGGGCTTGATGATGAAATGGTCAATACGATGGGTATCGATAATGGGGGCCACTTTACCTGGAATTTTGGCCTGACACGAATGTTGCTCGGGTACGTGATGAATAGCGAGCGAGGTGATTGGAACACCATCGTACCATTTGATTCCAGTTCAGGTTTAGCTGCTGAGTTAGTTGGCAAATTAGCCGCTTTTTTATCAACGCTGACGACTTGGTATCGTTATCTTTCCACTGACAAGACACTAGAAGATTGGTTACCCATTGGCTCGATGATGTTAAGCGATTTTTTTTATAAAGACAGTGAAAGTGATCCCATGATGATGCTGTTAGAGAATGAATGGCAACGCGTTGTGAATGAAGGGATCGATGCAGGCTATCGTCGCGGGATATCCATCCTCACGTTACAAAATAAGGTGCGCTGCCGTCTAGAAAATACGCGTCTTGAACAGTCTTTCTTGATGGGAAAAATAACCTTTTGCACGTTAATGCCAATGCGAGGTATCCCCTTTGAGGTTGTTTGTCTACTTGGTATGAATGATCGCACTTACCCTCGACGTGTGCCGTCATTGAGTTTTGATTTAATTACACAACGGCCGCAGCGAGGGGATCGGAGTCGTCGAGAGGATGACCGTTACTTGTTTCTTGAAGCCGTCCTATCGGCGCAAGCCACGCTGTATATCAGTTATCTCGGTAACAACATTATCGATAACAGTGAGACTTATCCGAGTATTTTGGTGGATGAATTACGCGATTATTTGTCGCAAAGTTTTGTGTTGGAAAGGGATAAATCACTCAATATCGATGAGAGTGCTAACCATTTCATAGCGCACCTTACCATTCATCATCCTAGAACACCCTTCCATGCAAACAATTATATCATCGATAAAAAACGTTACCACATTGGCAGTTATTTTGATGAATGGTTACCTGCAGCAAAGAAACAAGGAATGCCGACACGCTTTGATCAGATGCTTTCACCATTAACAATAATCGCGATCACGTTAGAAGAATTAAAGCGTTTTTATCGTCATCCGGTTCGTGCGTTGTTACAAACGCGATTGAATGTTTTTTTCTCACTTAATAACGAAGCGTTGCCAACATCGGAAGTGTTTGAGCTGAAAGGATTAGGACGTTATTGGTTAAATCAGCAATTATTGTCTCAATTGGTACGACCTGATGGGGCGATTGATACCATTGTTAAGCGCTTTAAAGCAGAGGGAAAACTGCCTTATGGCGTGTTTGGCGATTTGGACGTTGCGCAAGAATATGAAAAAATCGCTGAGTTAGCCAAGCGTATATTGGGAGAAACAGGGCCATCCCAAACCCATGAAGTGAATCTGACTTTTCACGAAATCAGGTTGGAGGGCTGGTTGATGGATGTGCAACCAGATGGATTATTGCGTGTTAAACCGGGTGAGTTAACCGCCGCAGATGGAATGGATCTTTGGATTGAGCACCTTGTGCTGACGTTAATAGCAAATCATAACATTAAACAATCACGTTTGTATGGCATCAACGGAAGCACTTGGCAGTTTATGTAATTAAGGTGCCAACCGGCTGAAAGCCCGTGATAAGTTAATGCGGACATGGCAAGGTAACGACATTGCATGGGGCGAATGTGATGATTATTATTTTCGTTTGGTACCAGAACTCACAGAAAGGCACATTGATGAAATCGAGCGGGCGGCAACCCGATTTTTGTTACCAATGAAGCAGGCACGGAGCGACTAACGATGTTTATCGATACACACTGTCATTTGGATTTTTTTCCTTTGATTGATAACATGGATAACACGTTATCTGCCATCAGAAAGGCCGATATAGCGGCAGTGATTGTACCCTCAGTGCGTCATTCTCAATTTCAACAAATTGAACGGCTTATGGCGATGTCGACGCGTGTTTATGGTGCGTTAGGTCTGCATCCGATATTTGAGCACGAGGAAACGGATCTTCAATTGTTGGACGACGCCTTGGCCAGTCGTTCAGAAAAAGTCGTGGCTATTGGGGAAATTGGCTTGGATAAATTAAACCTAACACGTCCGATCGATGAGCAAATCCTACTACTCAACGATCAACTTCAGTTGGCCCAACAGTATCAGTTGCCAATCATCTTACATTCCCGACGAACACATGATGTCTTATATAAACTATTAAAAAAAATACCGTTGGAAAAAGGTGGAGTGATTCATGGTTTTTCAGGAAGTTATGAACAAGCAATGCAATTTATTGAACTGGGCTACGCTATCGGTGTTGGCGGCACGATCACTTACAACCGAGCCAATAAAACTCGGAAGACCCTAGGTCGTATTCCGTTGTCGAGTATGGTTTTGGAAACGGATGCGCCGGGTATGCCGTTATGCGGCTTTCAAGGCGAGCCTAATCGGCCGGAGCAACTACTCCGGGTATTTAAATCACTGTGTGGATTACGGGCTGAGTGTCCTGCAGAAATTGAACATCAACTCTTCCAGAACAGTAAAACGTTGTTCAATTTAATGCTTTAGTGTCATAAACTGGTATGATGTGTCTTTGATGGCGAACGCCATGTGCCAAAGCACGCTGTAAAGCGAAATACGTTTTAAGGATGAGGTAATACCATGCAGTATAAAATTATTCCAGTGACCCCTTTTTCTCAAAATAGCACTATCATTTGGTGCGACAAAACGAAAAAAGCGGCCATTGTTGATCCTGGTGGCGAACCGGAGCGCTTAAAAGATGCTGTCACCGCGTTAGGCGTGACGGTGGAAAAAATTTTGATTACGCATGGTCACCTCGATCACGTCGGTGCGGTCAAAGCACTAGCAGATCATTATGGCGTTAAGGTGTATGGGCCATCGCGTGAGGATGAATTTTGGTTCAATAATTTGCCAGAGCAAGCGGCACAGTTTAATTTCCCTCCTTGTGCCACCTTCAAGCCTGACCGATGGTTAAAGGAAGGCGATACCGTCGCGGTGGGGGATGAAACGTTAGCCGTGAAGCATTGCCCAGGCCACACGCCAGGCCACATCGTTTTTATTCATCACCCTTCAAAACTGGCGTTAGTGGGAGATGTATTATTCAATGGCAGTATTGGTAATACAAGTTTTAAACAAGGAAGCTATCCCGATCTACTTCGTTCAATCAAAGAGAAACTTCTTCCTCTCGGCGACGAGTTTAGTTTCATTCCCGGACACGGACCCATGTCGACACTGGGGCATGAGCGGCGCTATAATCCTTTTTTACGAAGAGGCTGAAATTTAATCGAATAGCATAGGTATTGGGTGAAAAGAGACCTTTTGATCAAAAATTCATGGTTTTAGTGTTGACACATCAGGCCTGACTCTTTATCATGCGCGCTTACTCACTATTCCTCCATAGTTCAGTTGGTAGAACGGCGGACTGTTAATCCGTATGTCACTGGTTCGAGCCCAGTTGGAGGAGCCAACTAAGCCTAAAATAATCAACCATTTAGGGTTGGAGCCGCTAGGGGTTGATTATTTTTATTTTCAAAGTGAGACCAAAAAGAGACTCTGTTTGAAAATTTGCTCAGATGATCGGCATTAAGATGAGCGTATTTTTTTACCATCTCAAGTGTTTCCCACCCTCCTAATTCTTTCAACGTGAACAGTGGTGTACCCGCTTGAACATGCCAGCTTGCCCATGTGTGCCGCAGATCATGGAAACGAAAATTTTCAATACCGGACAACATTAATGCTTTTTTAAAATCCCGTCTGTCTATATCGTAATTACGCTTATTTGTTTCTCGCGTAAAAACATACTCACCTGATCTCTTAATTGACAATATCAATTTTAAGGCTTCATCATTTAGAAGCAGTGAACGCGCTTTACCCGATTTAGCATTATCATTGGTGACAATAGCTATCCTTTGTTCAATATCCACATTAGACCAAGTTAGCGAAAAGATTTCGCCCATACGAGCCCCGGTCATTAACGCAAATGAACATACCTTTTTCATCCATGGTAAATTCAAATTGTTTATCAACGCCGTTGCCTGTTCTTTGGTGATCCATCTTACCCTAACTTTAGGCTCTGTCTTTTTAGGAATGTAAGGTACTGACTCTATCCAACCAATTTTATGCGCCAAAGAAAAAGCTCTTAATATTGACGCTCTATACCGATTCTTTGTTGCGTTTGAAATAGGTTGTTTTGTAACGACATGGTGACTCGGAATATTATTTAGTATTTGTTCTCCTGAAATATCTGATATAGTTTTCCCACTAAAAATGGATAACCAATATCGGACATGGTTTTGTTTGGTTTTGTAATCTTTTTGACCTTCGCTTTCTTTTAAAAATAACACCATAATTTCTTCAAATATACGATCTTGTTTTTTATTTAATTTACTTACTGACCACAACTCGTGTTTAATTTTGTCGTGGTATTCTTGAGCGGAGCGTCTGCCCTTGGTTTTAGTAGATCGTTTAATTCTTTCACCGCTGGGTGTTCGGATATCGATATAGTAGATACCGTTTCTCTTGAATATGGGCATTTTTTTACCTCCTGTACGCCTTTTCCAAGAGTTAGTCGGGTAGCATTATCATGCTTTTTCTTACTCTCGGCAATATAATCATCGATATCTTTTTGCGTGGTTCTAAGCATTCTTCCAATTTTAAACATTCGGTACTGCGATGGGTTAGAATAAATTGTATATTTCGAAATGTTTAGCTGCCGTGCTACATCATTGATATCAAGAAGTTTGTTTACCATAACTAATAACCTCTTTTTTTCATCGATGCGCGAAGCGTGTCTTGTACGCTGCGCTTAGTTCGTTTGCTTTCGATAACATCTTCATCGTAAGTCCCTCTTGCGATGATTTCATAAACAAAGACCGGGCGGTCGTAACCTGACTGCGCTTGCCTCGTGGGGCCGATACGCTCGAGAATCTGATAAGAGCTTTCGAAATTCCACCAGTGCGCAAAATAGACGATGATGTTGCCGCCGTCTTGCAGATTTAATCCATGGCCGGCACTGTCGGGATGAGCTATTAATATCGGAATTTTGCCGGCGTTCCAATCACGGATTGTTTGAGGGTCATCATCGAGTAACCGAGCTTGTTTGAAGGTTTTCAGCAGTCTTTCTTTATCATGTCTGAAATGGTATGCGACAAGTATCGGCATACCATTCGACTCGTTGATAATGCTTTCTAGCGCCTGTAATTTGAGATCATGAATTTCTACCCAATTATAGTGTTCATCTGTGTAGATTGCCCCGTTCGCAAATTGCAAACACTTAATTGTTTTTGATGCCGAGTTCAATGCTTCAATATCATGCGCAGCGAGCTCTAAAAACATTTCTTTTTCAAGCTGTTTATATTGGTCTTTTAGCCTGTCCGGCAAGTCAACGTAAACCGGTATTGTGATCGGGTCTTTGATATCAAACCAATCTTTCGCGTCTAGCGTAATACAGATATCTTGCATGACTTTTTGAATTTGCTCTTGCGCAAACGACGCCGGTTCGATTTTGTAAAAATCGCCCAAAGGGATTTTATTAAACCAGCGATCAGTGAATGCGCCCATTGTCCTACCGAGACGTTGGCCCCCATCAATGAACCAGTTTTGCCCCCACAGGTCGATTAATCCATTAGGCGCCGGCGTACCTGTTAAGTTCTGCCAATGCTTAACTTTTTTGAACGCGACTTTACGCAGTGAAGCAGCACGAACGCCACCACCACGTAACCTAAAACTCTTTAATTTTGTGCTTTCATCAGCGATAACTTGTTTAAACGGCCATTTATCGCCCAACGTTTCAACAAGCCACGGCAGGCTTTCATAGTTAATAGTGAAGACATTTGCGTGTTTGTTGCGCAAACATCGTAATCTAATTTGCTGACTTCCAACGACCGGCTGAATAGCAATATTTTTAAAATCCCACTTAGTATATTCATCCGGCCAGGTTGATTGTGCTACTCTAAGTGGCGCAATGACTAAAGTCGGTTCGATGTAATGCCCGCACATGTAAGCGATATCAAGAGCTGCTAAAGTAGATGAAGTTTTCCCCATTCCCATTCCCGCCCACGTGTTCCCACGAGGCAGATCAAGTTGGTGGTGAACTATAAGATTTTGGTATGGGCGGGGGGTAAAGTGTTTAGACATAAGATACTCCTGTAACGGTACCTAAATGGGGTACCGTCACGTATTGATATGTTTTAATTAGCTATCTTGCCGTGCGAGGTTTTGGGTGAAAGCAATCAAGTCCCAGAAAAGCGCTTTGCCGTTAGGGTATAGATAAAGCAGTTGTGCAGCTTCAAGAAAAAGGTGAGCATGGTTGAGCCGATCGGACGCATCGGTACAAAGGGGCTTTGCGGTATCCTCAGCTCTGATGATTTCGGGTAACTTTCTGTGACTATATTTTTGTATGCGTTTGATCTCCCCCGTTTTGAGATAATTTTCCTGTGCGTTAACCGCGGCTTGTACCGTCGGGAATACCCCAACCATGACCATTTTTTTTAATTCTGCATTCCATGCGGTAGCACGATACGGGTTGTATTTACTTTGTGCGTGGTAAATTCCTTTCGGCAGGATTTCACGGTTGGGAGCAATAATCGTAGAAGACTGTTTTATTTGTGGGGTTTGATTTACTTCTTTATCAATCAAATCCAGCACCCATTTTCGAAACTGCTCGGCAACGGGTGTTCGGGCAAACATAGCAATTAAGTGCGCACCGCGCAGTGAGAAAATACGGGTTCTAGTCTTTAGATTCGGGGCTTTTGTCGAGGTTATCAAATTGATAACCGCGGACATCCCTTCGGTAAACTCATCGGTGCTTCTGTTATAAATAATAGATATTGACTTTGGATCCCGGTAATTTAATGCCTTGGCTAAAGTTTTGGCGGTAAACCAAATTTTATCGTTGTGCGTGATTGTTTCTAAGACGTGATTGTTGAATACCAATTGATTAGACATGATTTTGTACCTTTGTTGTTATTTACGAATTTCCCACATAATTAAAAGCGGGGTGGTCAAGAGGTTCGTAAGCCGCAACAAATCGGCTGGACTTATTCCCGTTTCCGGTATTGTATTCGTCGCCCTCTCGACCATAGTCGAAATTTAGGTACAAAAAAAAAAAATCACACTAACGGGGCGATATATCCGTTTGTTGCTAGGCTACGACACCTAACAAAAGAATATACAACCCGACTGCTAGCCTGTCAACTTTGTTTTCTTGCCCGGTCCATAAGCAATCCGGTTACTAGCCAGATTAGCGCACCTAAAAGAGGGTATATTAAATATATATACCATGGGTGGTCG
This sequence comes from Argiope trifasciata, assembly GCA_026543055.1. Classification (NCBI taxonomy): domain Eukaryota; kingdom Metazoa; phylum Arthropoda; class Arachnida; order Araneae; family Araneidae; genus Argiope; species Argiope trifasciata. Next base: position 36,860 of record JAPMOQ010005305.1, on the reverse strand, counting down.
TTATGTATCGCCATACCCAGCCCAGCAAGTGCGTTTACGATCATCCCTATTGCGTGATCTTCGATCGCGTATCTTAGAAGCCTAACAACTTTAATGATCTTGTTTTCTTTTTCTGACTCATTTATATGGTTATCCATAAAACCCCTCCTTTATATTGCTGTTTTGTGGCTACTCTAACACAGGACGGGTTTACGTACTTATAAAAAACTCACATCATAAGAATCAATCACATATACACGAAAGCCCAGCTTCCGTAGCCTCGCGTGCTCTCTTAACTGCCCCGGTCTCGGCTTTTCTCCCGGTGCCTTGCACTCAACAAAAATGACTACACCACCGGGCAGCATAACTAGCCTATCTGGTTTATTTATCCGACCGATGGGGGATAGCTTGTATGTTATCCCTCCCAACGCTTCAACTTCTTTACGTAAGTTCTTTTCAATTAATGATTCACGCTTTTTCATAACTTAGTCCTTTTTGTAACGATAGCTTTCAAAACCCGAAGCAGCTAAGGGCAAATCCTTTGCCCACTGCGGGGGTGTAGATAGTATTTTGCTCAAGTATTCGTGTGAAAACTCGCGCGTGTCTTGCGCTTCTGTGATGATTTCGTCGTGAACTGTTAAAACAATCTCAAATCCCGCTTTTTCTATATCGTGCATTCGCCATGCCATGACGTCGCGTGCGACGGCTTGCGTAACGTTCTCAGCAAGTTTTCCTCCGTAAGTGTTCACCCTTTCCCATTTTCTTGAGTATGTATTCTGGCCAAGGTAGCTGATTTTGTTATTTTCATCGATACGCGCGCCGGGATAACAGAGATATCGCCCTGAAGGAAGTTGAATACGTAACCAACTGCCGACTTTGTCTATCTTTAAAAAACCGATGTTGGTCTGCTTGTTCATTTCTATTACTGCACGCACGCCGGCATCGAGTTTCTTCCAAAATTGAGAGATATTCGGGTGCGCTTCTCGCCATAGGCGTTTAAACGCATCGCAAACCACATACACTTGAGCAGATAAGCCGTACGTGCGTTTCTGTTTAATCGCCCATTCATATGCGCTTTTTGCTTGTTCGAGAATATCTTTGCGTATAGTGCCTATTGCACTGTTTGCCATTTCTTCTAGATCAATGCCGTAAGTTAGTGAAAACGTGAGAAATGCGCCGACGCCTCCTTCGTATCCTAGCGCAAGTTCTTGCACTTTACCTTTTTGCCTTTGCTCTTTATCAACGCTCGCGGAGTCAACGTTAAACGATTTTGCATAAGCTAACTTATATAAGTCGTGGCCTTTGCCGGCGTCGTAGTCGCGAAACGCTTGCAGCTTCCATTCTTCACCGGCGAGCCACGCCAGTACACGGCCTTCAATATTAGACAAATCCGAGACAACTAATTTCTTCCCCGGCGGTGCACAGATGCAGCCCCTTAACGTGTTGCTGGTGAGTTTCATGATATTGTCAGTAAACAAATCAACATTACCTGATTTGATCGCATCGATACATAATTCAATTTCCCAATCTGGCAAGGTAGGCCGTGTTAAATTCTGAGGCTGAAACCCGCGGCCTGCCCAACGCCCGGTTCTCGGCGCGCCCATAAATTGCAAAGTTCCCCTCAAACGGCCATCTGAGTTAACTCGGTTGATTAATGTTTTGTATTTGCTGGTGCTTGTGGTACTTGACTGCTGCCTAACAGCTAACAAATCTTTTAGCGCAGGGGGCAATTCTGGGTCGTTCAACCGGCGTTCGATAGTCGACGCTGTTAAATCAGGAAGTGAAATGCCGTAGGCGCTACCGATATGTTTAAGCATCTCATCTCGCTGTGTTGCGCTCTGAACATTGCCGCTTGTCATTGATTGTGTTTCTTTCGACAAACGCTTTTGCTCTGTATTAATGCAATCGATAGCACTGCGTGCAAGTTCAACATCAATGCAGACACCTCGATCATTGATACGCTGATCTAAATGCCACAATCTAAGCTCAAAGCTATCTTCGCTTAGATTCCAGTTCGGCATTTTTCTTACTATCTCTCGCGAGGAGATAATGTCTTGCTTTGCGTAGTGCTTAAATTTTTGCCATTCCGAAGGGTGTGTTTTGCTTGTCGCACGTCGCAATTTGCTTGTCTTCGGGCGCGGTTTACAAAACAATTTAATTAACTGCTTACCTTCTTTATCTTTTGCATAATCATTATCAAGAAGGAAGATAGTACACAAATCACCGAGTGCGCCTTTGAGACTGTGCGCGTATGCTTGTATCATTCCGTCTCGCCAGCGTTCTGGTCGTTTGATCGCATTTAAAATATCAGGTCTATTTTTAAATAAACTTGAGTGCGTTAGCATGATGCGATCAAACATAGAATTATGCGCATAAAGAAGAGTTTGTGAGTCTAATAATAGATCGATCACATCCCCCGGTATTTTTTCGTTTGCTGTTAAATCAATAACATGCGGTGTGTTATCGTTGATTGCGTATTGAAATAGCATAATTTCAACAGTTTCAGCGTAAGCATAAACACCAACAGAGATCGGTTTTTCGTTATAAGTTTCTGTATCGAGCCATAGAATCGTTTGCATTGTTATTACTCCATTTAGAACAAAATCAAACGCACTGTATAAAGTAGTGCGTTTTGTTTTGTTCTAAATGGTAAATTCGTCGTCAGTACTTTCAACAGACAAGTCATCAAAGTCAGCATCAGAAGCGATTCCACCCCCGCTAAAAGCATCCCCGTCTCTGAAGAATTGAACACCTGATAATGAAGCACAAATACGTTTTCCGTACTTGTTATCCATCGCCCACAACTCAACAACTGCATTAACGTAGCAGCCGGAATAAATCACACCACTATCAGGGTTAAGCTGCGTCTTGTCTCGGTCAATGACGTATGGCCTAGTCTTATTATTCGCATTCAGATAGTAATTACCCCCAAAACCGTCGTAATCTTCTTTTAAGTCGCCATCTTTTAAACAGATTTTCATTTCTGCTTTAAGCTTTTTGAGTATCACGTCAGCTTTGTCTGACCATTTTTCTTTAGCGACCTGTTCAATAGCTTTTTGAATATCTTTAATAGACGGGTGGTTTTTTGGTATTAAAAATGTTGCGCTAAATTTAGGCTCCCCCTCACCGTTTACTTGCTCTGCTTTAAATAATGTGGGGAATGCGATACGTGCATTGTTTATTTTAACTTTCATGTGCTACTTTTCCTTTTGTTAAGTCATTGAAATCGTTTGCGATGTTAATCGCGGGTCTTTTATCTGATTCGGGCACAATCGTGGGTTTACCCCCCGGACGTACGATAATCGTCTCTAATTTAGAGAGGCGTTTAGGGTTGTCTTTAAGTGCTTTTAAAGCTTGGGTGGGTGAGATCAGTTTTTTGTTGTATATTTCATCTTGCTTCAATCTGAAACTCTTAAGTGTGTTTTCGGCGTCTTCTTCACTCACCCACGATCTGCTGCCCGGCCGACCGGTGACCAACTTAAATCCGGGGACGTGGTTACCTTGCTGTAACTCAGATTGTGTTCTAGCGCGGACAGCTTTACACCATGCTTCGACTAAATCTAATGATCTAAAAACGTTTGCAAGTTGAGCGTTGTCTAAAAACTTCATTTCATCAATACCCCCGGCTATCTGTGCACTGATATCTTCATCGAGATCGATAAAATCGTTCGCTATTGTTTCGAGTGAGTGACGAGCTAAGTAAGGGCATTTTCCAGCGGCCTTACAAAACCGGCACTGATCTTCGCCTGGCGAAAAATCTTTGTCGTCATTACTGCCGTTCAAATATATTAAATAAGCTTTTGCTGCTTTTTCTTTCAGTACTTCACCGAACTCAAGCAGTTCTTTTACTGTCATATCAAAGCTTGAATAGTGATTTAATCGAAGTTGGTGGATGTGTACAGAAACTTTATCGATATCGCAAAGCAAACTGTAATAATAGTAGGCTGCAAGTGCATAAATCATCAGTTGCTTATTGTTTTCCGCGTTAACACGTACGCCTTTACCATATTTGAGGTCATGTATTTGCAGCTCGCCGTCGCCGAGCAAAACTACGTCAGCTGTACCAAATGCTTGTTTAATTTTAGTGCGTATTAATTCAGGGTCATTGCTTAAACCTAAAATTTGCGTAAATTCAAGTTTTTGCTCAACATCGAATACTAATATTTCTGACATTGTGCATTTTACGCCCCATATCGTATCGAGATAAATTTGTACGTTCTCTGCCATTTCTTCGTCAACAAGTATTTTGTTGATAGTGCTACCGATTTGGCTGGATGCGGGCAGATCTCGCTTGAGGCAGATCTCGGCTAATTCATGCGCTACTGTACCTTCTTTTGCATACTCTGAAATTTGATCCGGCTCATCTTTTGCAAGATATAGTGAGCCGGGGCATTCGAACCACCGGCTCGCACTTGACGGTGATAAAATCGCGTGATCAGTCATGTTATCTCCTACAGGGGCAAGTCGGCTAAATACGCTAGTTTGGCTTTAACTGCTTGTAAAAAATCAGCATATTGTTCTTCGTTTAACTCACGAGCATGTTTGCAACCGAATTGCGTCAATACCGCGCGTGCGGAGTCTCGGTCTTCTTTAGCTAACAACATCAACTCGTGCGATATCTCCTGACGAGTAGGTTTTTCTTCTTTTTTCTTTAGAGTTTCGGTTTTCTCTATTGGTTTGGCAGGTGGCATTTCAGCATTAGCCGACTGAGCTTCCTTTTCCACGGCTTTGGTCGGTTGGGGGGGGTGGTTTACGGGTTGAGTTAAGTGGGTTATCTGTTCTGTTTTTGTTAACACAGCAATTAAACTGTTTAGTGCTTTCGTGGTTTCAGATAGTGCTTGCTCTAATGACATAATGTAGTTTCTCCGTAGTTGTAAATAAAACTAATAGAATTAATAAAAGGGTAAGTATTGATGAGACGATCAGCTCACCGATGCCGAATTTCTGTTTTGATTTAAAGCTGTTACTGTTCACGCATTCGTAGTCGTGTTTCATAGCGACACCTAAAATTTGATGTAGTTTTGATAGTTAAAAAGTATGGTTCAAAGCTTGGGAGTACTATTTTCTTGTTTTCCAGACAAAGCATAGCTAGAATAAGATTTTTCAGTAATATTTCACGGGGTAAAACATGGGTGATGAAAACAAGCAAGCGTGGGATCATATGCCCCCGCAAGAAATACGTAAAAGTCAAACGGCGGATAAACAAAAACACATGCCTCCCGTAGATATACGACCGAGGCATAATGGAGAGCCTAAAAAACCAGACGAAAGTCGATAAAAAAAAATCGATTAACATGACAAGACAACAAACTATTGATAGGATTGTTTACTCACTGTATCTAGAAGAGCTTCACGCTCGACTAGCGGGGAGGATAGAAAGATTTATCTTGTTTTTAATGTTTGTTTGCGGTTCGACAATTGTTGTCAATTTTCACCCCACCGTGTTTGGCGTTTTTGTTGTTATTTTGACAGGAATTCAAGGAACGTATCGTTTCGGTCAATTCTCTGCTTTTGCAAAATCTCAGCATTATCGATATCAAGAATTGTTTACGCTATCTGATCAATATAATGATGTAGAATTGCAGCGTGAACTAATCGAAATTGAAAAAAATGACAAAATCACCTGGTCTATATTAAAAAAACCTGCTGTGTTGTTGGCTCAGAAACAGTCTTGTCTGCAAAAAGATGAACAATCAACATTAACGACAGCTGAAAAAATCGCGTCTTTCTTTGCCGGCGGCTGTTTGTCTTGATTTAACTGAAAACAAATAAGCTTTATGTAAACAGACACTGCCATTATATTGAATTGCAGATTTCGCACTTGGCAGTGTTATAGCTTTAACTACTTTCTCACTGCAAGACAGCAAAGCAGATTCAATTTTTCTTCCTAACTTCACTTCTTTATTTCTTTGTTCAGCGCGTTTTAACTTGCGTCGTAATTTGCATCTTGATTTTGAGTTCATAACAAATGCCTTTTAATTAAGTTGTTTTAAACGTTTATGTTGCTCTATCAATTTCCCGATCAATGCAGCGACAAGGTATACTTGTTGCTCTTCGGTATGTGAATTATATAATTGAAATAAAGCTATTTCGGAGTGGTAGTTCCATTCGAGAATATTTTCAATTTTATTTAGATAAGAGGTTAATTTTTCCATGTCCATTTCCTTAAATGATTTTACATGTCCGCATTGTTCAAAAGAAAATGCGGTTTTATCTAAATCAGCAAATTTTCAAGATCCCGTGAGTAACAATAGCGTTCTTGTGTTTACGTGTAGGAGTTGTGGTAAATCTTTGGTTGTAGAAGTGAATCTAAACAATATCGGTAAAGGTGTACTCAATTGGGATTGTACAGTAATTACTGTTGATACTAATTCGCGTGGATTAACAAATAACTTCAAGCAGTACTTGGGAGATTTAATCGATTATTATCCTAAGCTTCAACCCCCCTCGGTTCCTGAACACCTGTCTGCAACTGTCCATAAAAACTTTTTAGAAGCAAAAGAGTTATTCCTAACAAAACACTATAACGCGTCTGGGATGACATCGCGTCGTACTATAGATCTTGCGACAAAAGAACTTCTTCCTGAACATACTGGTCAACTTAATGGGCGGGTTAAAGAGTTATTAGCGAAAAATGTGATTACGCAACAACTTTTTAATTGGGCTGACATCGTAAGGTTAGGAGGCAATGACGCGAACCATGAATACGAGGACTTTACCAAAGAAGAAGCTCAAACACTCTTAGATTTTGCAGAAATGTTTCTAATGTATGCTTTTACTTTACCTAAAATGGTTGAAGTGAAAAAAGTAAGCACTGCTAAGCCTAATTGCAAAAATGTACTAACAAAACTGATGTCATAAAAATCCCCTCTAAATGGATATCGGAATGGGTGTCATCGGCATTCCGGCATTCATTTAAGAAAGGTGTACACTTTTCAGCATACTGCTTGACTGTTAAAGAGCGTTATTCAAAAGTGAAATTTAATTTCAAATTTGGAATAAATGTATATTGCAATATTGAAATAATAAAGTCAATAGAATTTTCATAAATGCAATTGTTTGCTTGTTTTTTGTTCTGTAATTTTGATGCAGCAAAAAGAAACCCGCATTTAGCGGGATATTAAGAGAGGTTGATTGCGAATTAGAATGATAATTTTATTTTCCAGCCAGTTTCACTATTATACACAGGTTCAAGAGAGTCTGTGATTAGTGCTGAGGTGTAATCACAAAGTATTAGGTCCCCTTCAAATAAAGTGTGGGTTTCTGTGCGCGTTTTAGCTAAGATCTTATTACTATTTTGCCCACCTCCTGATTTAGCTAATATGATTTCGTACTGAGTGTATTCATCTGTTTTATCGATATGTATTAATCTAGTTACTATACCAACAGTTTTCCCGTCTTGGGTATGCGCTTTGTATTTTTGCTTCTTAGCATGCGCAAAAGCGTTCTCTGTGGAATCAAACCTCATTCGTTTGATAGTACTTTTGGGTTTAGTTGGTTCAGATTTTTTAAATGTTTGGGTGTTCAAAATGTCGATTGAATCTTTTTGGCTGCTTGTTTCGTTTAGTGAAAACCCAATGGGGGTTTTTTCGAAGCCATCAATGTTTAATATTTCTCCGGAAGTGGTTCTAAAAAACAAATAAGTATCATCGTATATCCTTTTTACATGAGGCGCCCCTCTTTCCATTTCCGCCCACATAAGCTTTACTTTGTACCTTATTTCAGGATTAAATGTTCCTCGTAAGGTGTGTAACCACACCATCATTCCAGAAGCAAACATGAATTGCTTATTTTTTTGAGCGTGCTGAATCATTTTGGAAACTTTTGTAAGTAAAACAGGTGATTCCACAGTAGCAAAAAAAGGATCTAGTAAGTTAAGTGCACACTCTTCTTCCAATGAATTTTTTATATGCGTGGCAAACATTAAAACCGCGCCGATTTCATTATCATCCATTCCTTTTAAGGAAATATTAAATTTAGATATTTCTTTGTCGTAACTTTTGGACACCCAGTTTGATATTATATTTTTTACTATCCCCATAAAATTATCCGTACCTATTTAGTTTATGCGTTTGGCTAAACAGCACTTTGCCTTGAATATGAAATTGGTCGGCTTCGTGGTCTCGTACTTCCCATTGCGCATAGTGTTTATTATCAGATATAACAAGCATTCTATCTTTTATTTTTTGTAACCTTTTTACAAATAGAGTGTCACCAAAAACAAAGACATATATGCCGTCACCGTCGTAACAACGTTTTGATATGTCTACAAAAACTAGATCTCCCGCGTCTAATGTACCTTCCATACTGTCACCTTTAACGGTCAATATTTTAATATCGCTGGAGGGAATGTTACCAAATATTTGGTGCGCTTTAGCGCAGCTATATTCAATTGACCTCACGGAGTCTATATATTCAGCATTGACAAGAACTCCCGTGCCCGCGCTCACCGGCACGTTTAATATTTCAATTCTATAACTATCTTTTTTAGTATGAAAAAAGTCTTCATTTTTTCCAGGTATTGAAAAATGGCCTAACGCATCAAACGTCAATGATGCTATACCGAGCTTCTTCATTATTTCTGATATTTCTTCCAAAGGTGGTGTTCTGGTTCCTGCCATCCAGTGAGACACTGTGCTCTGTGATTTTTCAATGATTTGACTTAATTGCATTTGATTCATCCCTTTTTCAAACATAACTTGTTTAATTACATCTCTCCAGCTAGTAGACATATGGCCTCCATATCTTATTAGAAATATTGTGAATTGTTTTTTGCAAATACGCAAAAATTGCATTTATGAAATCTTATATTCCAAATAACAAAATAAAGGTGTAATATTGCATTTAAGAAATTTATTTCTATAGGATAAACACAATGACTTCTCCCGAAGAAATTATTAAAAAACTTACGAAATCAGGTTACAGCCAGAAAAACATTTCATCTCACACGGGTGTTCCTCAACCAACTATCAATAAAATATTGAAAGGGGTAACAAAAAACCCGCGATGGCAAACAGTCGAAGCGTTAAAGTCATTTCTAGACACTGTTAATAACTTTGATGATGAGAATATCTAATGAAAAATTATGGCGCGACACGTGAAGACTGGCTGCATTTTGATTTAGTTTTGGGTTTAACATCGGATTTATTACCTGTGGTGTCAAATCAAAAATCAAAAATATCAGGGCGCAGCTCGCTTAAAACACTAGGCAAAACACCTTCTGTTTACAACCGACAGCAAGAAGCGATCGGTATAAAAAACTGGACTGCTAAATTGGCCTCCTCTCAAGAAATTGAACAGTGGTCTCGAGTACCTGATTACGGTATTTGCATTCAAACGAGACGTGTTCGGGCTATCGATGTTGACGTGTCTGATCTGGTGTTGGCCGAACGCATAAAGTCTTGTATTTTAAAGACTTTAAATTTTGAGTTACCGTGCCGGCAAAGGCCGGATAGCAGCAAGTTTTTAGTCGTTTTTGAGATGCCCGGCGACTACTCAAAGCAAGTCATTAAACTCGAAAACGACATCATTGAGTTCTTAGCCACAGGCCAACAATTTGTAGCTGTAGGGACCCACACAAGCGGTGAAAAGTACATCTGGGACAATGGATTACCGTGCGACATACCTACCTTAACATTTGAGCAATTTAACCGTCTGTGGTGCGCGTTAGCAGATGCGTTCAACGGTGAGATAGTTCAATCTCGCTCGAAACACAAAGCGCGTGATATTTCAGACAGCGACGCTTTCGCAACCGACGAGATTGCTAATTTCTTAGATGAAAACTGGCCAGTGTACGGCGTTGGCAATTCCGGCGAGCGATACATTGAATGTCCTTTTGATAGCGATCACACAACTGAGTCAAGCGAAACCGCGACAGCGTATTTCCCTGCGGGGACAGGAGGGTTCGAACAAGGCCATTTTCGCTGTTTGCATGCGCACTGCGAAAATAAAGACGACGGGGAATTTTTGAACGCTGTCGGGTATAGAGCAAAAGATTTTGAAGCAGTTATCTTCAAGGAAGAAAAGGCCTTGCCGGATTTTAAGCGTGATAAAAATGGCAAAATTGAAGCAACTATTAACAACGTATTCTTAGCCGTGCAACGAGCGGATGTGTGCGGTATCAACGTACGTTTTGACCAATTCAAAGACGAGATCATGTACGCGGTCGATGGTAGTGATCAGTGGCGTACTTTCAACGATGCAGATTACTCACGCTTGAGAATACGTCTCGAAAAAGGGGGATTTAAACCCATCGGTCGTGAGATGATCAGGGATATCGTAATGCTAGTTGCAGACGAAAATCATTTTGATTCAGCAACAGAATGGCTAACACGTTTGGCGTGGGACGGTACGCCGAGAGTTGAAAACTTCTTATTTGATTATTTCAACGCTGAAAGTTCTGATTACACTAAAGCAGTTTCCGTCTATTTATGGACAGCCTTGGCCGGACGTGTGCTCAAGCCCGGCATTAAGGCAGATATGATACCAATCTTGGTAGGGGAGCAAGGTTGTGGTAAGTCGACTGCCGTAGCTGCGTTATCACCCTCCCTAGATTATTTTTGTGAAGTTTCTTTTGCTGAAAAAGATGAAGATTTAGCGCGAAAAATGCGGGGCCGGCTAGTCGCTGAAATTGGTGAGCTAAGAGGCTTGCATACTAAAGATCTCGAAGCAATCAAAGCTTTTATCACGCGTACACACGAAAATTGGATACCGAAGTACCGCGAATTTGCTACTCAATTCCCTCGTCGGCTAGTTTTCGTCGGCACAACAAACCAAGACGAGTTTTTAGCAGACGACACCGGCAATAGACGATTTTTACCTGTGCGGGTTAGTAACGTTGATGTTGACGCGATTAAACAAAATCGTGATCAGCTATGGGCTGAGGCTAAACAGTTGTTTTTAAATTCGGGTATTCAATACCGAGCAGCTGAGCAGCTAGCCGACTTGGAGCATGAACAGTACATGATCAAAGACGCGTGGCAAGATGCAGTTACGCGCTGGCTTAACGAGCCGGATATGTTGACGAACGAAAAGCCAATAGATAAACCTTATCTGCGTTCAAGCGAAGTATTAAGAGACGCGCTAAAGATGGAAGCTAAAAACACAGGGAGACGGGAAGAGATACGGATTAGTAAAACGTTACAAGAGTTAGGGTATAAAAAAACAGTAACGAAAGTTGAAGGTAAGAGTTTAAAAGTTTTTATGAGAAAAATGGCAAGTTGAACACTACCTTTTCTACCTTTCTGTTTTTTTTTTTTTAAAGAAGGGTAGACGGTTGAGGCCTTTAAAAATAAAGGTTTCTACTCTTTCTACCCTTTCTACCTTTATATATAAAGTGTATGTACAGAAGTAAGTAGTGGTGTGCGGTGAGGTAGCACTAGTACTTTAGAGTATATATAGGAAAAGAAAGGTAGATAAGGTAACTCGAGAAGTGAGATCACCCCCGGAACCCTTATTTTAAAAGGCTTTTAGCTGGTTACCGATCTCCAAAAAAAGAAGGGTAGCCAACGGGGCAAACACAGATTATTACGCTGCGCAACACGTAATAATCTGCAAGTTGCAAAATATTACAAGAAGGAAATTGATATGCGAAAAACAGAATGGTTTCAAATTATCGTCGAGTTAAAGCACGCTGGTGTGTCTGGACGGGAAATTGCACGTCGGTTGAACGTAGCCCCCGCGACAGTTATTCTGTGGAAAAATGGCTCGTCACCCAGCTACGAAACCGGCGAAAAACTATTAGCTATTTGGATAGAAGAAATCGCAAAAATCTAATAAACAGCTAACAGCTCGCGCGCACGCGCGTTTCTACAATCTGTAAACGGTTAGGATTATGAACACTGCTTTATGATATAACCAATCCACGTACCACCTTCACTTCTAAGCATCTATGAATAAGCAAATCGACTGGTCGCGAATAATCGACGACATACTGAGAAGCGATAAAGATATTCGCGTTTCAGCGATAGCACGAAAGCTAAACGTCGACCGGACATCAATACTACGATGGCGTTTGTATTCTATTGAGCCGAAGTACTCGAAGGGTGAGATTTTAATCGAAATGTGGCGCAACGCTACTAGTAATAACGTTGAGAATATCCCCTATGTTAGATAGCAACACTGTAGAAGAGCTAAGCCTTGATAGCGGTCGTGTAAAGCTCACTGATAAAGGTTATGAAGTCGCTGAACGAGAAAAACCCAGCGCGGGCATACCCGAAGCCCCGGTGGACGGTAACGCTTATTGCCGGCAAGACGGGAGTTGGAAAAAAGCACCGAAGCTCAAAACTATAGAAGATGAAGAAAACACTTTTGTTGACCGTGTTACGTTAGTGACAAATAAGGAACCGCAGAAGAGGGCTAGTATTACTGTCGATCGTAATAACTACTTAGTTTTTTCTGCACCCGCAAGCTTCGCGCGTAATGTTATAGCTCAAAGTTTTTCAATCGGCGGAGACGCGAGACATATACTTCCTCAAATACAATCTGATTTCAACCAAGAAGATGACACTAAACCAGACTATGTTAAGAACAAACCTTATATCCCGCCCTCCGGTGTCTATTTCGGCGAAATTAGATTTTTGCCATTTCGCCGAGGAAATCTTCCCGAGGGATGGATTGTATGTGATGGTTACAGATATGGCATAACATCACAAATTGGCGAAAAACTCAATGCTTTGAGTGAAGAATTTATGGCGGACTGGGGTATGACTGTTGTTGATGAAAAAGTCAACGCGCCAAATTTGTTAACAACAAACCGCGGTTATTTTTTACGAGCAGTGGACGGTATTAACGAAAAAGTCGGCAGTGTTGAACAAATAAAAGCCAGCGCTGGCGATGCAGACATCATTTCTAATATCGGAATGATCCCCGCAATTTATATTAATTAATAGGTAGCTACATGGCTAAAAAGAAAATTGAAGTACCAGGCGCGTCAGAGTCAGAAAAACATCTGAACGATATTACTCAATCTGCTAACAAGATTGAGCAAAAGAAAGAAGAATATCTCGAAATGCTGCTTGATGATAACGCAACTGAAACAGACAAAACGAATGCGACTGCGATGCTTGATAAGCTCAACGCTGCAAGCGCAGAAGTGGAGTCGATGCTTGAGCAAGCTAAAAGCAGTTTACAAGCGATGCAGTCACAACAGAAAAAGAACATCGATATGTCAAACATCACTGTGACTAAGGCAGCGCGCAAAACGATTGCAGGTAGAAACATTAAACTAACCTCTAAAGGTTACGTTGTAAGTTAAGGAGCGAGTATGAGTGGCGTAGGTAGAGCTATCGGTGGGGCGTTTAGTGGTTTGCTTGGTGGTCTTTTTGGTAGAGAGCCGCAGCTTGAATACGGCAGGGGCGGTGTCGATAAGACAGCGCAAAAAGAGGCAGACAAAACGCAAAGGGTTTCGAACGAAGCAATTGCACGACGAAGAAAACGTAGTTTATTAGCGTCGAATATTGACGGAGGCGCGCAGACACAAGCAAAAAAGTTGATGGGTGAGTGATGACACAATCAGCACTCGCTAACAAAATTGTTGATCGTTTAGGTTCGCTCAAAAGCGAACGGTCGTCGCTTGAGACGATCTGGAAACAGTGTTTCGATTTTACATATCCGATCCGCGCATCTGGGCTACTCGGCAACGTATTCACAGCAGATCAGGCAAAAAATAAAGTTGCTGAACTATTGACAACCGAAGGGACTCGCGGGGCGCGTACGATTGCATCGATTATCGTCGGAGGTATGACGCCGTCGAACTCAAAGTGGTTCGAACTAACGCTTGATGATGCTGAAATTGAAGAAAACGAAGCGCTAACAACGGCATCTGACATTATTTTTAAAAAGATACATGCTTCAAATTATGACAGCGAAGCAGTTGAAAGTATGCTCGATAACGTTATCTGTGGACAGTCTGCGACGTATATCGGCGAGAATGAAGACGGCAGCGGGTACAGCTTTGAGCAGTGGAATTTAGCGGACGTCTATGTCTCGTCGACTCGTCGCGACGGGGCAATCGATACTGTCTATCACGCATATTCAATGACAGCAGAGCAAGCAGTCAACGAATTCGGCGAGGATGTTGGCGAACGCATTAAATCTGATGCAGAGAAAAAACCGAACACATTGTACAAGTTTGTGCACTACATCGCACCGAGGACTAACTATATTCAAGGTTCGCCTTTTTCAAAACACTTACCATTTTTAAGTGCTCACGTTAGCTGTGAAGATAAGCGAGTCATTCGCGAAGGGGGCTATCACGAGTTCCCCGTTTGCTTCCCACGTTGGCAAAAGCAGAAAGCAAGCTGCTACGGTGTCGGGTTAGTCTACGATGCGCTTCCCGCGATTAAAGAATTGAATGAACTCAAACGCTTAGAGAAATTGGGGATATCAATCGCAGCATCGGGGATGTACGTTGCACAGGACGATGGAATACTCAACCCGAGCATGATCACTATTGGCCCGGGGCGAATAGTTGTCGCAGCTAGCGTTGACAGCATTAAACCCTTAAGTCCATCAACAGATTTCAATGTTACGTTTTCAGAAGAAGACCGATTAAAAGCTGAAATCCGTGAAACATTGATGTCCGACCAACTTCCACCTATTGACAGTGGTGTTAGAACAGCTACGGAATTCCATGTGCGTTTGCAGTATCTACGACAATTGCTAGGGCCGGTGTTCGGCAGATTAAATGCTGAATGGTTGCAAGTACTTATTATCAGATGTTTTGGTATCGCTTTTCGCAATAATTGGATTGAACTACCGCCAACATTAGCTAATCGGGCTTACGAAGTTAAATATTTGTCGCCTTTAGCACAGGCTCAACGCGAAAACGAAATCGCTGCGATTGAAAGATTTATGGGGCAAGTCGGCATGGTTGCGCAAGTGTCACCCGAAGTTCTCGATAATATCAATAGTGATGAAACAGTGAGACAGCTTGCGAACAAACAGAACATCACAAAAATTATACGTACAGACAACGAGGTACAACAAATACGCAAACAACGAGCGCAACAAGCGGAAGCGCAAAGGCAACAAGCGATGCAAGACCAAGTCGCGATGGTAGAAGCAACAGAGCAAGCTAAGGCAGCAGCGAATGGCTAAAAAAAAGGACAATATCTGTTTTGAATATGAAAAGCTTTTTGGTTTAGCGCACCCGGCCGGCGGAGTAGTCATGCAAGATTTGATGAATAACTTTTCGCACGTGACCGGAGCTTTCGTTGCTGATGACCCGACTAACAGATTGACAAACTATAAGCTAGGTCAGCAATCAGTTATTAACTATATCCTTGCGCAGATCAACGACGCGCAGAAGAAATCGGAGAAAGAAAATAATGCGTAATTTCATAAAGAATGTTTACCGTGACGTAGAGCCTAGTGAAGTAAATACTGGCGGTGGCGGAGGGGAGACGGTACAAGAGCCTGTGACAAGCGAACCATCACTTTTATCCGAAATCGCACTGCCGGCGACTAACGAGTCTCTTGCTTTTCCTGAAAAATACACAGTCAAAAATGAAGACGGCACGGTTAACATTGAAGAAACAGCAAAAAAAGTGACAGAAGGTTACAACAATCTAGCCAAAAAAATGGGCGAAACCGGAGGAGTGGTACCAGACAATCCCGACGGCTACAAAATCGAATTTGATGCAAAAGAATTAGGTTTACCTGAAAATGTGTCGCCGGAGCTACTACAAAGCGATCCGTCATTCAAAGAATTTGTAGGTAAGGCGCACAAAGCAGGTTTTACAAACGAGCAGATCAATCTAGTTGCTGGCGAATACTTGCAAGCAGTACAAAGCGTATTCGATAGAAAAATGGACGATGATAAAGCGGCAGCGCAAAAAATACTGTCTGAAAATTGGAAAACACCAGACGAGCTTAATCGAAATTTATCTAATGCAAGAAAAGCATTCGAATATTTTGCGAGCGATGAAGAAAAAGCACAAATCGATAGCATAGGCAACAACCCAGTTATGATCAGTTTGCTCGCAAAAATCGGTAGCACGATGCGAGAAGACAGCCCTATTATGCAAACGCAATCTTCTGAATCACGAGAAACAATTCAGTCGCTAATGGAATCGGAAGCGTACTTAGATACAAAACATCCCGACCACAAACGTGTTGGTGATGTTATATCTAAATACTACCGCGATACCGTTGGTGAGGAAGCGGTTTACTAGCTAGATTACTCAGCTGTATTTTGTGCGAAAACGCACTTAAAAGTTTGTTACTATCTGACAAAAGACCCGGTGGCGATCGGATACTCTTAATAAAAGCACATAGCGTCAAGCCAGCCGCGCTATGAATTAATGAGCCGCGAATGCGATACCTCAAAACTTGGCGTATTAATAGGACATTAAAAAATGGCTTCTAATTTTCCAGCAAACAACAAGAAAATTACTGCTGCTTACGTTACGCAGTTCCACGACACTTTTGAGATCATGTCTCAGCAAAAAGAGTCAAGATTGCAAAGTACGATACTTAGCCGCGGAAAGATAACGGGTAATATGTTCACGATCAACGACATGGGTACGCTTGAAATGCAAGACCACGTACGTTTTGGTGATACTGAATGGAATTTACCTGACGCAGGAACTCGCCGTGTCTACCTTGTAGATAAAAACTTATCAGTACCGATATCCCGAGTAGATATACCAAAGCTCCTCGCAAACGTACAGGGACCCTACATGAACGCGTGTATGTATGCATACCACAGAAAAATCGACGACATCATCTATAACGCGATGCTCGGTAAGATTACTCGGATCGATGAGTACGACGGTACGCCTAAAGATGTTGTGCTCCCAAATACACAAATCATCGCGCATGGCGGTAAGCCGATCACGAAAGACAAGATTATTGCCGCAAAAGCTATTTTTCGAGCAAATGAAAGTGATGAGCAAAACGGTGAAAAACTATACATGCTCTACGATTCATCAATGTTAATCGAAATTTTAGGCGACACCACTTTGACTAGTGCCGACTTTATGTCTATCAAAATGCTACAAGAAGGAGCAGTAGGAACTAAATGGTGTGGTGTGGTGTGGGTGCCTTATGAAAAATTCAGCACTGGTACTGACGAGAGCGGCGGAAAAGCGACAAGCTATAAGCGCGGTGTCATGTATGCGAGTTCGGGTATACATTACGGCCAAGGGTCAGAGTACACCGTTGATATCGGGCCACGTCGTGATAAAAACAACACTGTTCAGATTTATGTTGATGCATCAATGGGCGCGGGTCGTGCTAATGAGCAAAAAGTAGTAGAAATACAGATGACTTCATCAGCATAAAAAAAGGGGGCTAGCATATGACTACAACGGTAAAAATTTGTTCAGATGCCGCCCTTTTAGTCGGTAGCGCGCCGATTGCAGACATCACAGAAGATACTACGCAGGCGCGGCTAACTTCCAATCTATTTGAAGGTGTGCGTGACGATTTGCTGCGCGCCCATCCGTGGTCGTTTGCGATTAAACGTGTCAAGCTATCGCCGTTATTAATTCCCCCTGAGTACGGCTTTAAGTATGAATTTAATTGCCCGGCGGACATGCTACGACTATTGAGTGTTGATAGCTTGAGTATCGGCGTTGATTTTGTATTAGAAAACAGAAAGATTTTAGCGAATCATTCAGCTATTCGGTTGCGCTACGTTTATCGCAATGAAGAAGTGGCAAATTGGTCGTCTGATTTTATTGCTGCGGTGACGTATGCGCTTGCCGCGCAAATTGCCTATCCTATTGCTAAATCGGACTCGTTACGTCAGACACTAGCACAACAAGCACAATACAAATTGATGGTTGCAAAAAACATCAACGGACAAGAAATACCCAATCAAAACATTCAAGGTAACCCACTACTTGCTGCGAGGTACTAACGTGGCACAATTTAGATACGCACAAACAAGTTTTGCAGCAGGCGAAGTTTCACCGGAAATGCACGGTCGAACAGATACTACAAAACACCAGACGGGGCTCAAAACAAACTATAACGCATTCATATCGTCCTTCGGTGGTGCTGTTCGCAGATACGGATCTCGCTTCGTCGCTGTTGCAAAATATCCGGATAAAAAAGTTATTTTAATAAAATTCGTCTTTAGCGTTGAGCAGTCTTACATGCTTGAGGTCGGGGATAAATACATTCGATTTTACATGAATGGAAAGATTATTAAAAATGCGAAGGGCGAAATCTATGAGCTTAAAACAGTTTACACGGAAAGCGATTTAGCAGAGCTTAAATATACGCAGCGCGAAAACACCATGTTTTTAGCACATTCAAAATATCCAGTCTACGAATTAAATCGTAAAAACGACACTAACTGGACTATCGAAAAAGTAAAGTTCGACCCTGTGCCTTTTGAAGAAACTGTTAAAACGCCGTACTGCTATTTGAAATTCAACTCACAAGATAAAGAGCCCGGCAAAGCTTTTACTGTCGCACTGTACGAAGACGAACAAGGCACGAAAAGGCAGTACAAATTTACGTCTAAAGACATCGGTGCGCGTATCGCTGCAAATAGCGGAGTGCTTAAAATTGACAAATTAAGCGATGAGTCCCCTAGCGCAAAAGGCAATTTCAGTACCGCTACTGGGAAAATCGTGTACTCACTAAGTTCAGTGATTTCTGTTATACCGGGTGCGTGGACGCTGTTACATGAAGGGTGGAGTGCCGCGTTAGGATTCCCCTCCGCGACTTTTATACATCAACAGCGTTTAATATTTGCGGCGTCTAAAACCTTTCCGGGAAAAATCTGGATGTCAACGACGGGCAACCCCTACAACTTCGACACGGCCGACGGCAGCGATAGCGATGCGCTTTCAGTAGGTATAGATGACAATCAAGGTAATCGAGTAATACATCTCGCACAAGATCAGGTATTACTCGCACTTACAGCCGGCAATGAGTTTTCAATTACTGGCGGTACAGAAACAGGAATCAAGCCCGGCAACATTACTATTAAATTACAGTCCGCATTTGGTTGTAGTATTGTTCGACCGGTCAACATCGATGCGTCTGTATTTTTCGTACAGCGTGCCGGCAAGCAGATCAAAGCGGTTGCTAACGGGGGCTATTACGGTACGGAAGCTGAATGGTCGACGGTGTCGGAATTGTCTAAGCATTTGCTTAGCAGTGGTGTTGTTTCAATCGCGTATCAGCAAGACCCAAATTCAGCACTGTGGGTCGTCTGCGGCAACGGTCAAATCGCACAATTGACGTACAATGCTGAGCAAGAAATAGCGGGGTGGGGCCGTCTTGAAACCGAAGGAAAATACACATCGATATGCTGTATACCCGAGAACAATCAAGACCGAGTTTATGTAGCGGTACAAAGGAAAATTAGCGGCAAAGATGTTGTGTATATTGAAATTTTTGATAGTGAAATCAATGTCGACTGTGGTAGCACCTTTAGCAACGAATCCGGTATTGAAACGTTAACAGGGTTAGATTACCTTGAGGGGGAAACGGTGGATATCGTTGCTGATAGTGCGGTAATGAAAAAGCAAACGGTAAAAGAAGGTCGCATTGTGCTTGAACGGTTAGCTTATCAAATAGAAGTAGGCATACATTACGACACAGAAATCGAGCCATTATTCCAAGATATCCAGACAGCGACGGGCTCGTTAGTCGGGGCAAGACTAACTTTAAGCGAAGTAGTTTTTCGTTTCTACAAAACAAAGGGAGCGGAAGTCGAGCTGTATGATGCAAAAAGCAACCAAACAATAACGTCAAGAAAGCTTGGGAAAAATTTACTCGATAAGCCCGCGCCGTTCGTTGATTCGACTGTAAAAATTGATTCTATAAACTGGGATATTAATAACATTAATATGAAAATTAAACAAACACAGCCATTGCCTTTCCACTTGATGGCGGTGTCTTACGTGGTGACAAGCGGATGATTAGAGAAGCGACGTTATTTGACATAACAGATATTGTGAATGTGGGTAAACAACTACACGATAACGCGGTAACGCATAACACTATCTATAGTTTTGATGATGAGAGAGCTATAGAAGCGTGTAAAGATTTCATTCATTCAGAAGATAAACTGCTTTTAGTGAGTGTTTTGAACGAGCAGATTGTAGGTTTTTTTTGGGCAACACTGACCGCCCCGTACGCAGGTAACGCAATTATTGCTAAAGATGTGATGTTGTTCGTTTTGCCGGAATATCGAGGGGGGATGACTACGGTTAACTTTATAAAGCGATATGAGAAATGGGCAAAAAAGAAAGGAGCGCAATATATTGAGCTTTCGGTTTCTTCTGGCGTGAATCAAGAGCGAACGCTTGCCATGTACTCCTATTTTAATTACAGACCGATGAGCATCAGTTACTACAAAGAGGTGTAATTATGGATCCGTTCACCATTGCTGCTATCGCCGGCGGCATGAAAATACTTGGTAATTATAGCGAGTATCAATCGAAAAAAAATATCTTAAAGTTACAAGCGCGTTTATATGATCAGAGTGCCGAGAACGCGCTGTACGAAGGTGCAAGGAATGCGGGGAAGATAGCAACTGCTGGCAAATACGCGCAAGGATCGCTAGTCGCTAACTACGGCGCATCGGGCGTTGATGTAAACAATTCACAAACTGTTTCAAATGAGCAGCGAGTACTACAACAAGGCGTTAATGATGACGTTTACACAACAATGTACAACGCAGCGAGCGAAGCACAACAGCAACGCATTAATGCGGCAATGGCCCGGTACCAAGCTAGGCAGTCTACTCAAGGCTTTATTTTTGGCACTGCGGGCGGCTTGGCGAGTTTAGCGGGGAGACTTCTGTAATGCCGAAAATACCTGAGTTTGGTAACGCGTCGCTAAACGGCGTTAGGCCTAACATCTCTAATGCAGCAGCAGCCCCCTCCGGGGTCGGCGAGGGACTTTCAGTTATCGCGGAAGTATTAGTGCAGAAAAAGCGCGAAGACGACCAGCTTCAATACCAAAAAGCGTTGCTTGACGTGCAAGAATTTAGCAATACTGAGCTTAATGACCCAACTGTGGGGTACAAAAATCTAAAAGGGGAAAATGCGCTTAATGAAGCGGCTAAATACAATCAACGTTATGTTGATAAAGTGAGTGAAATTCGAAATACGTTATCCGGTAATACTTTTTTAGATAAGTTCGATCTGCAAGCTCAAGCAATGCACACGTCGTATTCAAGACAACTAATGGCGCATCAAAGTCAGCAGCAATCAGCATTAGCGCTTAAAACGATGCAGTCGGGCATCGAGATAGCAGTAACTAACGCAGAAGGGTTGTACAGTGACCCAATGAGTCTAGATATTGGGTATAAGAATATTGTTACTCGTGTTGATCAGTTTGCAGCAGAGCAGGGCATGCCTGAAGAGCTGCGTAAGACGCAGGTTGAAAATATAAAACAAACGTACTTCTCGTCGGCGCTGAACGGTTGGATAGCGAATACTGAATTGAGTAAAGGCAGTTTTGCAGCTTTAGGACAAGAGGTGAAAAAGTCTTTTGCATTTAAACAATTATCTGAAGTCAACCAGGCAAAATACTTATTAAAAATAGATAGTATGATCAAACGGCAAGGTAATGAAGATAAAGACAATTTAACGCTCGATTTAAACAACGCATGGCCGATGCAAGTACGGGGTATTGAAGGACCCTATATCCCTTTAGAACGGTTTCAAGCAGTGTACGGAGATGCGGGAAAGCGAAAGTTTGAAGAGTACCAAGACCGGCAAGTTTTAGCTCGAAATATTAGTGCACTACAAAACTTGCCAACAAGTGAGTTAATTAATCTTAGAAAAGAAAGTATCACTAAAGGTGACGGCGAGTCAAAAGACCCGCTCAACGCTGACATAAATGATGAAAACTTTAAAGCGAGGCTTGGGCTACAAAATGCTCGTAAACATAGTATTGATGAGATACTAAAACAAAGAAAAAAAGACCCGATCGCAGCGGCTTACCAAGCCGGTGAAGTCCAGCAATTAGATACTTCTACTCCTGAAAAATTACAAGAATCGCTAAGCCGCCGAGCTGCGCAGGTCGAGCGAATAAGTAACGACTACCAAAGTCCGCTTAGATTTTTTTCAAATAATGAAGCAGAGCACGTTTCAAAAATACTCGATAGCTTAGGGGCTACTGAACAATCGCAAATGTTAAAGCAGTTAGTCCAAACAACAAACGGTAATGACAAAGTATTTCAAGCAATGCTCGATGATGTCGGTAAAACAAACCCGGCTTTTGCGGTTGCGGGAACGATTTTGAACAGTGGTAACTCGTCAGCTACTATCGATACTCACTGGTTTTGGGCAGATGACACTGTAGAGGCGCAAAGCGTAGCGTCTACTATATTGAAGGGTTCGGCAGCACTAAAAGGTACCAAGAAAACGAAGGGCGTGGCGGTTCCTAAAGGGGCGTTAGAAGAATTTGACATTCGCACAGAAGGCATGTTTATAGACGACGATGTTTCTCGTGGGGCGCTGTACAGTGCCGTTATCGCATACTATACAGGGAAAGTCGTTGAAAGTGGCGACTATGAAAGTACACGGGAAATCAATAACGATCTTTTTGAAGAAGCAGTCGATGCCGTTATCGGGGGCAAATCTGAAAAATACAATACACGGATGCCGTGGGGCATGGATGAAGATGTTTTTAATAAAAATATCGTATCGCAATTTACTGATATAGCTAAAAAAAATGGGGGGGAAGATAAAAAACTTTATGATATTGGCGCAAATATACCAGATCATTACATTTCACAAGGTATGTTTGAAGAACTATTTACTCGTCGTTATTCTCTTGCAGCAGTTACAAACTCGGCGGGTATGC
This sequence comes from Argiope trifasciata, assembly GCA_026543055.1. NCBI lineage: Eukaryota > Metazoa > Arthropoda > Arachnida > Araneae > Araneidae > Argiope > Argiope trifasciata. The sequence goes on along the minus strand of JAPMOQ010005305.1, from coordinate 14,096 downwards.
CCACCGGGGTTTATTATGTAAAAGCGGGTAGTGCTTTCTTAAAAGATGAAAAAGGTAATAATGTAGTTATCGATGCTTTGGTAAGTAACCGTGAGGTTGAGGAAATCCATGAATGATTCGTAGTAAATTAGAAAGCGAAGCGAGGGCAAATTCTGTCGGTTTCTACGATTACGAGCCTACTATTACCGAACAAATCGGCAATGTAGTCGACGCCGGCATTGCAGGTAGCTTAATTAGCTCAGCTTTGAAAATATCAACTTTTATCGGGAGCGGTATTGTTAGCGCATCTGAATCTTTAGACGCTTTGACTGGCGACCAAGAAAGCGACAGAACAAAGTTTCTGCGTAATCAGCTAGCAGCAACAGTCAAAAAGTCGATGACAATGGAAGAAAACGCAAACGAGGCAGGATGGCTCACCGGAGCGGTTTACTCGATTGGGGACATGATCGGAACGTTTGTTGGAGGGGGACTGTTAGTCAAAGGGGTTGGTAAAGTAGCCTCGTTAGCAGGAGCAGTTCAGGGGTATGCTGATTACGAAAAAGAACTCGCTAAAGGGTTAGATAAGTCGACAGCAGCACAAAAGGCGACAGTAACCGGCGCCGCTACTGCTTTAGGAGGATACCTTCCTTTAACGCTAGGGATTAAATTGACCCCCGCCGCTAAAATGATTGCAGAAGCAGGTGACAAATGGGCCAAAGCAGGAATTTACGGAAAGCTGATAGCTCATGACGTTGCGTACACCGCAGGGGCTAATATCGCGGTAGGCGTTGCCCAACGGGGATTTACTCACGATATTTTAAAGGCCAATGGGTACGACTTGATGGCTGATCAGTATAAGGCGTTTGAAACAGAAGGAATGCTCGTTGACGGGATAATGGGCATACTTTTCGGCGGAGTGGCTAAAATTGGTGAAGTCCGGCAGCAAGCATTTATCGATACAGTACTCGCTAAAAGCAATCAGTTACATCAGCAAGTCGACGCTGCTCCGGGGATCGCTACCGACTTATCGTCATTGAACATGCATAACGCGTCATTTATAAAAACGATAACCGATATGATCAAAGGTCGGCCAGTAGACGTGGCGCCTATCTTAAAAAACAGTAAGTTTGTTGTTAAAGATAATCTTGCTTGGCAAAATGTAGTGACTGATGCGATAGCAAAACACTTTCCCGATGAAGCACTTTATTACACAAAAAACGGTACGCCGATCCCCGCTAAAGTTATTGATGAGATAAAAAAAGAAATAACCACTAATAAGCAACTTACGCGTAAAGACGTTAAGGATTTAGCTAAACTAAATAACAACATGATCCCCAAACATCTTGTTAATAAAGTCGCTGAGAAAACGAACATAGCGGTAAAAGAGCTTGAGGGCACGCAGAGTTTTGAAGGAAAAAAAAATAATGAAGTTGTCAGCGATGCTGAATTCAATCGCATGCTAAACAGTGCGGACAATACCGCGCAAGTGAGCGCCGTAGATCAGATCTTAAAAGAAAAACCGGATATGACCATACCTTTTGTTGAAGACGCTATAGAAAGCACAGGTAAGGCATCAGAGCTACTCGCATCAGCCAGAAAAGAAGTTGAGCTAGCTATAAAGGATAAAAAACTCTATGACGCAGCCGCGGAATGTTTGCTAAGGATCGGACTATGAAACAATGTTATCAATCTGTCATAAACGCTGCCACAGGGCGCAATTTAACTAAATCCGAGGTTCAAGGTATTTTCGATAATATTTATAAGAACCAGCAGCGTTTAGCTAGACAAGACCCGGAATGGCAATCGTTGCCAGCAGAAGAAAAAGTGCAACGCGCGGCGGCGCTGGGCGCAAACGAAATAATTCATCAAAAGCAATTAAAAGAAAAAAGAGTAGCACTCACTATTTTAAAAAGGCAACAAGTAGAAAGTGCTATGGAGGAAATGGTGGCACGAGGCATTGCCGGTAATAAAGTTGAAGCGCTAAATCGATTGATCGCATACCGGCCTGATAACAAAACCGGTTATCAATCTCTAGACACTCGAATTAACTCAACTAGTAAATTATTTGAGGGTCAACTGCTTGGGGCATGGGATATATCTAAAACGTTTGGTTTGTTTGAAGACAAACAAGGAGCTACAGACTTAGTTCGTGAAATGTACGGAGAAAACACAGGTAATGCATTAGCTAAAAAAGCAGCGCAAGCGTGGCATAGTACTACCGAACAAGCCAGAGTGGCATTTAATAACGCAGGGGGTGACATCGGAAAACTCGATAATTGGGGGTTGCCACAAGAGCATTCTCAAATGAAAACATTTAAGGCTAACAGTGAAAAATGGATCGAGGACATTTTGCCGGAGATTGACAGATCGCAGTATGTGCACCCAGATGGCAGGTTAATGAATGATACAGAAGTAAAAACATTATTCTCAGAGATGTACGATACTGTTTCTACCGGGGGGCTAAATAAAATACAAGCAACAGGCCAAAAAATATCGAGTATGGTTGCAAACAGGCGTAATGATGCTAGGCAAATCTTTTTCAAAGATGCGGATAGTTTCTTGCGTTATCACCAGAAATATGGTGAACGCGGTATTTTCGATATCATGCTCGGCCATGTTCGTGGCATTAGTCGAGATATTGGGCTAATTGAAGTATTCGGACCGAACCCTAATTTGATGTTTCGTTCACTGCTTGAATCAGCAAAGCACGAAGCGTCAACTAAGCGCAGTTTAGATCCTCGTAGCCTAAATCAACTAGCAGAAAAAACAAATAATTTGTACGACTTTGTTGCAGGCAATTATAAACCACCTTCGGCGTCATTGATTGCAAGAATTATTGATAGCGCGAGGGATTTGCTAACTAGCGCGCGATTGGGAAGCGCAACACTAACTGCTATTACTGATCAATCGACCCTTGCTTTACTTGCGAAGACGAACGGCTTGCCGATGGGTACTTTGTACAAAGCACAAATTGCAGCACTCAACCCTTTGCGTTCTATAGATAAACGTCTAGCGCAACGTAACGGCCTTGCAAACGAAAGTGTTATATCAAGTCTAAATCGTTGGGGCGCTGACAATATGAATAACTCGTGGTCAAGCAAAGCTGCAACAACTGTCTTGCGACTATCGGGTTTGATGAAACTTTCAGACGCAGCAAAGGAGGGCTACGCAACATCGATGATGTCCGCTGTTGGCCACGTGGTTTCAACTAATAAAGATTTGGCCACTTTAAAAAAAACAAGTAAGTTTGACGCGGATTTAATTAAACGTCACGGTGTAAGCGAAACAGATTTTGCGATATGGAAAAAAGCAGAGCCTACTTCGTGGTCTGGTGTCGATAATATATTGACGCCGGAAAACATCATGTCAATCCCGGACAGCAAGATATCGCATTTGGGCAATCCGAACGCACTTAAATTTGAAGCGGCAAGAAAGCTCCTCGGTATGCTGTCCGAAGAATCGGACGTTGCTGTTATTACACCGGGCACGCGCGACCGGGTGAGAATGGGTGCGAATATTCCTAAAGGAACTTTTCTTGGGGAAATTGCAAGATCGGCTACTCAGTTCAAAGCTTTTCCTTTTGCTTTGGTCGCGCGCATGTGGGCACGGGGTTCGGCACTGCCGACAGGACTACAGAAAGCCTATTTTGGGGGCTCATTGTTATTGGGTACAACATTATTGGGCGCGGCAGCATTGCAGCTAAACAATATCGCATCAGGGAGAAAGCCTGACGACATGAATAGCGTAACTTTTTGGCTTGAATCAATGCTCAAAGGCGGTGCGCTTGGAATCTATGGTGATTTTCTTTTTTCTAATACAAACAACTACGGCCGAGAATTTGGGAACCTAGCAATCGGGCCGTTGGGGGGCAGCCTCGGCCAACTTGCGAATTTCTCGCTCGGTAACTTTCACCGTTTGCTTGCCGGGGAAGAAACAACCTTTGGCGGTGATGCGATTAAATTTCTCAAAGGCATCACGCCCGGCGCGAATCTATGGTACACAAAAGCGGGTACTGATCACTTATTGTTTAATCAACTACAAGAAGCAGTTAGCCCGGGATACTTAAGAAAAACAATGAAACGCCAACGAAAAACACGGGGTACTGAATGGTGGTGGCGTCCTGATGAAATTATACCCGGGGGGAGATAGTATGGATCAGATTGAAAAACTAAAAAAATTATCTAAAAAAATGGTCGATGTGGTGTTGAATGACGCGGATCCGAACACATGGACGGGCGCGGGACGGAAGCTGGAAGAATTAACAGTAGCGGAACGCGGAGACCGATACTGGTGCTGCAAAAATGCGAATCAAATGATCACTGCTGCGGTAAAACTTGAAACGTTAATTGCATTGCAAGAGCGCAAAGAAACTGAGTTGCCAAAAAACGCGCTACGAAACCTAGAAAATCAAGTGTTGAGCTTTGAAACCAAAGCAAAAGCACGTTTGCAAAAAGTGGTAGTGAATGGCGCGTAGTGTTTCGTTCGTTGCATTCATGCTGATGTGGGACGAACATATTAATTTAAAGACCCCCGACTGCCATGTGAAAATTGCGCATTGGCTAGAACGAAAAGGCGATATCGCGGTGCTTATGTGCCATCGTGGTATCGGTAAATCCAGCATATTAGCCAAATATAATGCGTGGCGTTTTTACCGTGACCGGCATGATCAGATATTACATCAGTCTGAATCAGACCCGACTGCGCTAAAAATATCAAGGGCGACGCAAAGCATACTGCGCCGGCATCCGTTGACACAGCAAATTTTACCCGATGGTAACTTGAATGTTGAACGGTGGAGCATCGAGACATTAGAAGATGCTGATCCGTTACATTTCAGCATGTTAGCTAAGGGCATTATGTCAAACGTTACAAGTGCCCGAGCTAAAGAAGCGCAGAATGACGACGTTGAAGTCCCTCGTAATATTACTACGCCCGATTTAAGGGAAAAACTGCGCGACCGGTTAGGGGAGCAAACGCACATTTTAGTCCCGGGCGGAACAAAGCTGTTTCTTGGTACGCCGCACACGCATGACAGTTTATACGATGAGTTGATTAGGAACGGGGCCGATCATCTGATCATTAAACTGTTTGAGCATGAAAAACGCATTGAGCCGAAAGAGAACCAAAGACTTACTTTTTTTGTCGGTTTCAAACCAGACATCGTGTTCACCGGTATTTATAGCTCAACTGAATTGTTAGAAGAAAACAACCATTACAAGTATGATAATGGCTATATTATTCTGGCCAAGCATTTTGACGGCGTGATTGATTGCTACGCAAACGTGAGTTGGCCCGAGCGATTTACAACTGATGATATTTTTAAACGTCGTAAAGAAACTCGTACGTTGAACGCGTGGGATAGCCAATATCAGCTACATTCTAAGCCGGTCACAGAAAGCCGTCTCGACCCCGATAGAATACGATTGTACGAGGTTGAGCCTACAATTATTGCTGCCAACCGTGAAGTTACAATGATGCTCGGCAATACGCGAATTGTTGGCGCGACTGCGGTGTGGGATCCGTCGTTAGGTAAGGTAAAATCCGATGCGAGTCCCTTTACTTTATTATTGACGGATGCCAAGGGCCATCTGTACTGGCATCTCTGCGAACCGCTGCAAGGTGAGCTTGCGGTGTTCGGTCACAATGACCAGATTATCGGTGGTCAGGTTACTCAGATTTGCGAGTTAGTCGTTAAATATCAAATCCCCTCTGTAGTTATTGAAACGAACGGCATCGGCGGCTTTGCGCCTAACTTACTACGTCAGGCGTTTAAAAGCAGAGGGATACAATGCGGCGTTCTTGAAAACCACGAAACCAGAAATAAACAAATTCGAATTTTAGAAGCATTAGAAGCACCGCTTCAATCCCGATTTCTGTGGGCTCATACACGTATCGCAGATGAAGCGCGCCCTGTTTTTGCGCAGATGCGCGATTTTAATCCCTCAGTTAATGACCAGCCCGACGACTACATTGACTCTTTAGCCGGAGCAATTCTTCGTACCCCCGTCCGCATAGCCAAGATTGTGCAAAATCGCACTCAAAATTCAGCTAACATACCTCAATGGAGACCGAATAACGGTCAGTACCAAGCAAATATTGAATACTAACAACATCATAGAATAATTAAAAAAAATGAATAGAAGTTCTATAGGGGTTTACTTATCGAGCATTTTTTGTGTGCTCACGCTAGAGCAATGGGCAGTCCTTGTCGGCATAAGCTGCTCGGTTATAACTTGCTCTGTTAATATTTATTTTAAGCTTAAAAAAGACAAACGAGAAGCTGAGCTGGCTGCACTAAAAAAATATAACTACGTGGTTAATGATGGTACCAAAACCGTTAAAAAATAAATTAATAACGGCGGCTGGGGGAGGGGCGCTCGCTATTGCAGTAGTACTTAGTCACTATTTTGAGGGACTTGAGTATAAACCTTATTACGATGTGGCGGGGGTGTTAACAGTCTGCTACGGGCACACGGGCACCGACATCGCTATAGATAAAACTTACACTAAAAAAGAATGTGAATTGCTGTTAGAAGAAGATTTAACACCAAAGAAAAGAGTAGTCGACAGGCTGGTTAACGTTAAGCTTTCAGACACGACATTAGCTGCTTTATACACCTTCACGTTAAACGTTGGTGAAAGTGCTTTTGCAAAATCGACGTTACTCAAAAAGCTTAATGCAGGTCAGCAAGAAGCTGCATGTGATGAGCTGCTGAGGTGGGTATACGCAGCCGGGGGCGTTTGGAAGGGTTTAATTACTCGGCGTGAAATCGAAAAAATAATATGCAAAATTAAAAACTTAAACGAGTTATAGCTTATGAAATGGACTATAAATATTTTGTTATTACTTTGCGCTATTTTAGCTTGTGTTGTGAGCATACAACACAAAGACAACAAAGCAATGAAAAAAGAATTGTCTCTTATTAGTAACAGTTTCAAAGAATATAAAAAAAATAACAATTCAATTAAACGCCTTGAGATACAACTAAATAAGGTTTTAAAAAATGAACAAGCTAAAGAAAATACTTTGCGTGATCATGTTGACACAAGTCTTGTTGAGCTGCGCGTCAAAGTCGAGTCAATCGAACGAGATCGTGCCGCCACCCGCGATATTGTTGAGTACACCGCCAGACTTGCAGCTTCTGTTAGACAAGATTATTACAATCTCAGAAACGGAATCTACATGAGTAGAAAACTGCTCGAATTCTGGCAAAAATGGTATTGTTTAGAAGTGGCGCCAAAAAACGCTACGGAATTTATGTGCTGAGGTAATTTATGTCTATTAATGAACAACCGATCGAATTCAAGTATGTCGCCGACGGTGAAACAACAACGTTTATTTTCGCATGCCGTGTCATCGAGGCTTTTGATTTAAAAGTGTATTTAAACGGCAGTCTGACATCTGATTATCGGATCGAAGGTTTGAATAACCCAGCAGGTGGAAATGTCATTTTTAGCGTCGCGCCGGCTAAAGGCACTATCGTATTAATAGCAAGAGAAATAAAACTAGTACGAGAGACTGAATACCAACCAAACGGCGACTTTTTAGCGCCGACAGTGAACAAAGATTTCGACAGGATCTGGATGGCGCTTCAAGGTGAAACACGGAAATTTGTTCGGGCGTTGCGGTACCCGCTTGGTGGAACAAATTACGATGCGGAAAATAGGAAAATTGAAAATTTAGCTGAGCCCTTCGACGCTAGTGACGCGTCTACAAAATATTATGTAGATTTTGTGACGGCGAAAGTCGTTGAATTAGTTAACGAACTTTCGAGCCACATAATCCAAGACTGGATTATTGTTAAATCATTCCAGAAGGGCGCGACATTAAACTTAACAAACCAAATTCTATTAGATGAGTCAACAAAAAGGTACTATCGCTGGCGCGGTGCTTTTCCGAAATACGTACCAGAAGGCAGCACGCCGGAAAGCACAGGGGGTTTTGGGGGAAAAGTATGGTCGTTAGTAGCTCTTGATGATGCTGCATATTTACCGCTGACCGGCGGGACGCTAACAGGAGGTTTGACAGTTCAACAAAATGTCAATGTTTCCGGTAGTGCAATAGTTAGAAATTCAGCATCTTCAAAATTAGTTTTAGAGAAAGATGACGCAAACAAAGAAGGCTTTTTAGTACAACAAATTGGAAATCAATTTCAAATAAAAACTTCTAAAAACGGAGTATCTGACAGAACGCTAGCTTGGTATAGTCCCTCTTCTAACAAATTTGAATACAAAACAAATCTGGGCGTTACAGAAAATTTTGAAGTAAAAAATGTTGCAGCAATTAGAAATCCAACGGTTTCAAAAGTAGTTTTAGAAACAGATGACGCAAACAAAAATGGATTTATTTTTCAGCAGATAGGTGATGTGCTTCGTTTGGGGGTTTCAAAAAACGGTGCGCTAAGCGATACACTTGCATACTTTAACTCAACAAACAAAAATATAGATTTTCATGCGAATGGTTTATCTAAAAATCAAAGTCTAATCCCAACTATGCAAGATTTCAGCTCAAAAATCGAGCCTTTCGGGTATCAAAATTTGCCTGGTGGTCTAGTAATACAATGGGGGACTGCTTATTCGAACACAGGAGTTATTGAACTTAAAGTATCTTTCCCCACCGCATTTCCAAAAACTTGTTTCGTGGTCAATACGTCTTTCGAACACCGGGACGAAAGTGCCGGGCGCTTACCCCGCTATATTCGGAACAAAAATAAAGCGGGGTTTTCACTGCTTTCTCGGGGTTATGAGGGATTCACGGTAGCGTGGGTAGCAATCGGTAATTAAAACATGGGAGTTATCCCTTTGTATTTTTTTTTTTTTTAGAAATTATAAGAAATACCCCACATAAAATCGTATGTAGTTGATTTAGTAGATAACTTTTCTATAGCTTGATTTTTAAATTTACCGTTGTATGTTCTGCGCATCATAACATCAGTAGACCAGTTATCCGTGAATTTGTACGAAGCACCTAAACCAACCGAGTACGCAAGATTTTTGTCAGTGTGCGTGCCTTTCAAGATTTCTTGAGTATCTATTGCACTAACAGCTGCCGAATTTATGAAAGCATAACCGACACCAGCGGTGACAAACGGAGTAAAATTGGTGCCTGTGTAGATGTCATAGTAAGTATTTAGCATTAACGTTCTAACTTTATGCTGTACCGATAAACTTTCTTTTTCTTCATTTTCCCCCGAAAAAGTCGGGTTGCCACGCGTAGTGAAGCTTAGCTCTGTTCGCATCGGTACATGAAATTGTGTTTTAAAATTGTAGCCGACATTGACACTGCTTACAAATGCTGGGCTTTTTGCGTTAGCTGACGATTGAAAGTCTCCTAGTTTTTCGATTTTTGTTTCCAGTTCAAGTGTCCCACGTCCTATTTGACCTCCTACATAAAAGCCAGAGTTTTCAGCGTGAGCGACATTAACGGTGGATAAAGCAATTGCCATTGCTATTAAATTTTTTTTCATTTTATTGTCCTGATATTATTTTATATTTATTAGATTTACCAAATATTATCAACATTCGGCCGAAGCATTTTATACATTCATTAATAAATAAAACAACTTCTGATCCCAAAGATGAGACCAAAAAGAGACTTAATACGCGGAATAAGCGCTAAAAAGATATTAAAAGATACAAAAAGGTTTTTGACTAACTCTTAGTTTTGTAAGGCGTTTTGTTGTGTTTAGGTTGATTCTGTTTTGTGGTGTTGCGGACTGTTAATCCGTATGTCACTGGTTCGAGCCCAGTTGGAGGAGCCAACCACCCCCCTAAAGCGATCAATCGCTCCTGTTACTGTGATTGATGTTTTCTTAATGGCGCGTTAATCGCTTTTAACCGTTGTAACCCCCCGCGTTGCTAAAGTAAATCAAATCGTTACCGTTTCCTGTTGTTCGAAGGAAATGAAAACAACCTTAATTAACCCGCGTAGTGAAAGATTGGTAAGTAGAGGATTGATAATTTGACTAGGTCGAGTTTGGTAGTTAAATGGTGTAAGGGGCAGTCGCCCCTTATTTTTAGAAGTTATAGAGCAGTCCAACCATTACATCGTAGGTTTTAGATTTAACCGAATCATAATCGTATTTTTTTTCTACTTTACCGTTGTAGGTACCTCGAGCCATAATATCTGCTGACCAGTTATCATCAATTTTGTAAGCAACACCTAGCGCGGTAGAATAAGCGAAGTTTCGTTTTTTAGATGAATCTATTTCTTTGTCATTTAGATTGGCATGAGAATTTAAAAAGGCTGTTCCCATCCCTAACGAGATATAAGGCGTAAAATTGCTTCCAGTATAAATATCATAATAGGTATTGACCATTAGTGAATTGACTCGATGCTTGATGGTGAGCGTTTTTTCATTAATTATATTCCCACTAATCGTCGCCTTGTCGTGCACCGTATAAGACAATTCAGCACGAATCGGTAAATCAAATGCGGATTTGAAGTTATAACCAACATTAATAGCACCAACAAGTTTGTTTTTCTTGCCATTTACATGAGACTCAAAATCACCAGCCCCGGCAATTTTTTCATCTAATTCTATTAAACCAGAACCCAATTGACCGCCTAAATAAAAGCCTGACGTTTCAGCGTGAGCCATGTTAATTGTCGTCAACGCAACTGCCATTGCGAGTAAACTCTTTTTCATTTTATTATCCTTTTATTATTTTATTTTATTCAACTTAACAATCCTAACAATTAGTTAACATTGTTAGTGCATTTTATAGGTTTATTAATGAATAAAGCAAGTCATAATGGACAAATGAGATCAAAGTCGAACATTCAAAATCTAGTCGCAGGTTTAACGAGCTTTCGAGATAATTCTCAAACATACTTAAACTGAATTATAAAAACAAGATAACCGCTTGTGAACATCAGATTAACTCGCGTTTTTGCCAACGCTGACAAAAAACGAGCTCTTGGCTACGCCTGCATTTTAAATCACTCAATGTACCACCACTATATTGGCATTGAGGAGGCACTGCTGAATGGCATCGACCTTAGCTTGAAAGACCGCACTGTTTATCGTTTTATGATCCACCCATTGCTGTTTTTGAGCATAGTGATAAACGATTTTGGTTCGGTTTCTTCCAACAGGCTGAACGCGGATACTGACATCAAACCAATTTGATGTCACATCGCATTGACGGGCCTGTGGTACTGAATACCCAGTGATGTCGGTTTCTCTTGAATAATCAATCTTATATTGGAAATTGATATCAGATAGATGGCCTTTTTCTTTGTATTTTTTTAGATCTTGAAACAAATGTTTATCACTGGTGTAGGCCAGGAAGTAGGTTTTTGGTGCAATTTCAGTGAGGTACTCGCTATCGTCATAGACCGCTTCGATGCGGTAGTCATCAGGTAGGATAAACGTACCCGGTTGTCGGACGATTTTACAAAATCCAGGCGTTGGACGAGTGGAGATGTTGTGACAAATAATGTCGTTCATTACCTTATAACCATAAGTGCGATCATTTAAACTCATTGTAAGCGGCATGACATTTTGCGTTTTTAACGCAGCGATCTTCGCTTTTGCCTTATCTGTAAGTTTGATTTTTTCTTTTACCGTTCTCACAATTTTCGTTGACTCAGGGATGTGATCGTGCCGTATTTGACCTTGTTCATCGAGCACCAGGGCCCATCGTCCTCCAATATCATCAAGGATAAGGTTGCTATTAAAAAAGGGATTGGTTGGATCAAGCCAGATCACACGCCCATTTTTTTCCGCTCTAACAATGGCATGGTTGGCTGCACCAACACCAGGGAGCAATAGCTTATTTGCATAGGGACCTCGGAAGACTAAGGCTACTTCTGCTTTAATGTTCAGCGCACGAAGTAAAGCGGTTAATACAACAGAAAGATCTTTGCAATCCCCATAGCCGTTCTTCGCAACTTCGTTCAGGGTGAAAGGAATTAATCCCCGTTGCGATAACCGCCAATCGCCGAGGTAACGATAATGCATATAAATGTATTCCATCACGCCATTAACTTGTTGTTCAAAAGATCGATTTTTTAAGCCATTTAGGGTGGCGTGAAAGGTATTCGGAAGAGGCGCGGAGATGATCTTCTGGTATTCAGATGCCATCTCGCCAAAGTGATCGCCTAACCTGGTTGAGTTAGCGAGTACGAGGCGTGGGCTGCGCTGATAGAATAGATTCGCGTTGGCAACGGTTTCATCGGCGAGATGATTGAAATACGGTGTTTTTTTAAGGTTTACATAGACATGGTGATGAGTCTTGTCGTTAACAGTTTTAACCTCAAAATTGTCGAAGTATTCACTTGCCACGGCAATTTTTTGAGCGGCAGTAAACTTCATGCTAATTTCATCGTACCTGATTGCATTAGGGTTAAGGACGTAATCAAAATAAAAGCCGCTATAAAACGGTATTTTTTTATTATGAGACTTTAATTTTATGTTAACCACTGATCCTTCACGTAGGTTAGGAAATGCCATCGAAAGCATTTTGTTACGTGTGTACCCTTGCTCAGGATTTGGCATCATTCGCTGATCAATCAGTGAAGGACTAAGGGCAATCGGCTTAGTCGAGCCGGGTTCATAGTATTCAGCCAAGACTACCTCGAGGGAATTCTCTTCCGCGTAAGGATAATCCATTTTTGAAAGTAAGGATCGGCCTTCAGGTTTTAAAATCGTATAGCGTTTAGAAATCAAACAATCTTCGCTACCATTTTTATTGAATGTGCATTCTCTGTGCTCTTTGAGCGCAATCGGAGCCTCTTGAATGCTCAAGGGCGATGATAAAACGACGGCAGGAAGTAAAGTAAGGCATAGGAAGTAAACTCGATTTTTCACGGTAAATAAATCCCCTTTAATTTAAAATTGAAAACTGATCATATTCAAAACGATTGATCGTCACCACGTATTTAATAACATAGTCAAACCGATTCAGCGAACGGATCGACCGGATACGTTTACTCATTCTACTTAAGCTAACAGTTTTGGTACCCGTCGCGAGAGAAACTGCGTAGCTGACGCAGCGATCACCAATAGAGTTCGCTAGTAAAGTCGCCGGGCGTCCGGCGCAAATTTTTTTTCATTTGCTTTTCATTTTTAAGCACCGTTTGCGCATCAGCGATCATTGCAGGATTACCACAGAGCATCACATGGGTGAAAGTGGGTTCAATGGGCAAGCCCACCGCACTTTCAAGCGCCCCACTGGAAATGAGTTGCGGTATCCGCCCATAAAGCGCACCAGGAGCCGGTTCACGACTCACAACCGGTTGAAGCGTCAAGTGGGGGAGTTGTGTGCGCAGCGTTTTCATTAAAGGCAAGTAGCTTAACTCGTTTTGATAACGCACCGCATGCACTAACACAATCTTTTTGAATCGTGATAAATCGTCGCCTTGTTGCAACATGGAAAGATAAGGGGCCACGCCTGTTCCCGTCGATAACAGCCAAAGAATCTCGGTATGTGGAATTTCTTTTAAAGTAAAATAACCCGTAGGTAACCGCGTTAATTTCACAGTGTCATTAACGCGAAGCTGATGCAGTAGCGGCGTTAATTTACCCGTTGGGATTTTTGCAATATAAAATTCAAGATTTGGATCGCTGGGCGCATTCAGGTAGGAATAAGCGCGCGCAACCCGTTGCCCGTTTGTGTACATGGCAAGTTTAATGAATTGGCCTGCCAAAAACGGCGCAATATTGGCACGAACCCTTAACGAGAATAAGTTTTCTGTGAAATGGTTAATCGCCATCACTTTCCCGTCAATCCAATCTGCCATGCTACACTCCTCTACTGACAAGGTAATTTGCGCCGCTTACGCTGTATTTAGCCTTGCTAAAATAATGAGATAACCTCAAGTTAACGACGTTGACTGAAGCCTTTGCTGTGTGATCATGAAAAGCGATATTAAATGATCCTTTAACAAATATTAACATAAAAAAAAAGGATATCAGGATACAATAATCAAGAATTTTGTATACCGTAAGGAAACGACAATGACACGTTTATTCGAAAAAACAAAACGTAATGAACGAAACTATTGGGTTGCAATGGTTGTTGGTATGATCAGTGGTATTATGTCCGCATTAGTTAAATCGGGATCAGAGGCGATTTTACCGCCGAGAACACCGATGAGCGTTGCCCCACCG
>JAPMOQ010005299.1:0-13411 GCA_026543055.1 Argiope trifasciata | reverse complement strand
GAAGAGCAGTTCTTCGTGGATTTCTTGATTCATAATAAAACGAACATAATCAGGTAAAGTTGACTCGTCCAGTTATATAGAGAAATGGGTCGTTTGCAAATAATTACATAAGAAGCTTTCAATATCAGAACCCATTTCATCAATACGTCTTTCAACAGTATTGTTGCCTAAGGGAATTCTTTTAATGATATCAGATGCAGGTTTGTGTAAAACAGTTTTTAAAACCTCTTCAACGGCTGGCAAAATTAACTTCTCTCCGATAGTATGCGGTTTTCCGGATTTTGCTATAAGTAACGAGATATTATAAGACGCCCGCAAACCATCATCATTTCTTTGTGACGTCGAAGCAAACATTCTGTCCAGTGTAGGTCTCTTTTGAAGTTCATCTTTGAGTGTTTGAAAGTATTTCAAATCTTTCTCTGTTTTATCAGGGTGGCATCTTCTCAGATGATCTTGCAGTTTAGATGGTTTCATTGCGCCATTGTTCAAAACTGTTGCATAAAAGGCAGATAGGCAATTTTTTGTCCGCCAATGATGGAATGAAGCCAAATTTCAAATAATCAACACTGTACTGTCTACATTTCTTTTTAGATTCGGACATGGCATCAGTCATCTATGGGCAAAATAAAATTATTTAAATAAGACAGAAAATACAGCAGCTGTATATTCAAAATATTTTTTGATTTTTCCGAAAATATTCCATAATTCGAACATCTTCTTGCAAGAATTAGCTAGAATTACGGAGATTGCACTGTAATTATAATACCGATTGCAAAAACTTTTAAAAAGAAACTATTGAGGAGCACTAGTGTAATTTTGCATGATTGAATTTTAAACTACTTATAACTAAAGTCTTGATTGGCGTAATTTATTTATCTTTGCTAACTCGTAGTTAGCAAAGATAAATAAATTAGTAAATTTTAATAAAAAAAATATGTACTTACTTTTCTCTAGCATTCTCAAGCAAAATAACACTGACTCACTATAATTTATGTGATATACTATCTGTTTATATTTTTAAAAATATTTTCTTACAGCTTTCCTTTTCAATATTCATGAAACGAATAAACGTATTTGTCCCACATTAGTATTTATAGAGTGACGAATTGAACAAGTCAGTGCAAGGTAGCGAAGCTCTGAGACTGCGACTCTCGGGTTTTTACGGGTTCAAAACGTGTTGTGACCACAAATCGAATACCAACACCCTACAGCTTACACAATTTTATAAACATATATAAAAAATTTTTTACTTCATAGGTACTTTTATGAATAATGTAAATGTTTTGATATTATAAGATAGTATGATGTGAGTAAATAGGTACTATCAGTGTATGTGTTGAGATTTACTATCGTGGATCCCCCTTTTCATTTCATGGACCCCCAAATTTTTTTTTCGCTGACGAAGTGCAGGTTGTCATAGACCCCTAGGGATCGATATAGACCACATTGGGAATCACTGATCTATCTAATTAGATAACCTCTTCTTTGATACCTTTGAATTGTAGTAGAGAAAGTGTCATCTAATAATATAGATGGTTTGGTACAATTACATATTATTTGTAACGCACAGGCGAGTCAGTGGCAACGAATGTGTTAAATGAACTATTTTTTCTGAAATGGGTCACAATCTTAAGACATTTTAATATGACCTTAATTGGAAAAATTATCTTTCAAAGGTACACTAAAATATTGATGGTGCATCTTGATTAACATTTTATTTTGAGATAGGCATTTCTAAGTCAACAATCCAAAAATACTTTCTTTTTGGGAAATTTTTTCCCTAATATAATAAATCATATTGAGCGATGTTATTCATGTATTGTGATCAATGAAGAAACAAACTATTTAAAGCCCAATTGATTATTCGAAAGTTAAAATACACTGATGGAAAAAAACCCCAACACCAAGAAAAAATTATTGTACAGTAATGAAATTTTGGGAATACATTTGTCTAGGTAACATATTTAATTGATTAAAGTTTCAAGATCACAGGTAGAGCCATTTCAAATGTGAAATGTTGCTACATTAGTAACCGGTGTAACCGCCAGAATTTTGAATGCAAGCATGCAAACGTGCATGCATTGTGTCGGATATCAGTTTGTGGGATGGAGTTCCATGCCTGTTGCACTTGGGCGGTCAATGCAGGGACGGCTAATGCTGGTTGTGGATGACGCTGGAGTTGTCGTCCAATGATGTCTCATACGTGCTCGATTGGAGAAAGATCTGGTGATCTAGCAGGCCAAGGCAACATGTCGACACTCTGTAGAGCATGTTGGGTTACAACAGCGATATGAGGGCGAGCGTTATCCTGTTGGAAAACACCCCCTTGAATGCTGTTCATGAATGGCAGCACAACAGGTTGTATCACTAGACTGACGTACAAATTTGCAGTCAGGGTGCGTGGGATAACCACGAGAGTGCTCCTGCTGTGATACGAAATTGCTCCCCAAACCATAACTCCAGGAGTAGGCCCTATGTGTCTAGGCCGCAGACAGGTCATTAGCAGGCGTTCATCTGGCCTCCTTCTAACCAACAAACGGCTATCACTGCGACCAGGACAGAACCGGCTTTCATCAGAAAACACAACAGATCTCCTCTCCGTCCTCCAATGAGCTCTAGCTTGACACCACTCACGTCATAAACGGCAGTGGTTTGGAGTCAGTGGAATGCACTGTAAAGGCGTCTAGCTCGGAGCTGTCCTTGAAGTAACCGATTTGTAGCAGTTTGTTGTGTCACTGTGGTGCCAACTGCAGCTCGAATTTCAACTGCAGACGCAATACGATTAGCCACAGCCATACGCCGAATACGAAGGTCTTCTCTCTCAGCAGTACCACGTGGCCGCCCGGAACCTGGTCTTCTTGAGGCTTCCCTTGACCACTGCCGCCAATACTCATGCACAGTGGATACATCCCTGCCAAGTCTTTCAGCAATATCGCGGAAAGAAAACCCACCTTCTCGTAGCCCTACAACACGACCTCGTTCAAACTCAGTGAGCTGTTGATAATGGCTTCTTCGTCTTCTCAGAGGCATCCTTGACTAACATTAACTCACTACGTCAAATCTCAACTGTAAATAACGATCACGAACCTTACAGCGCTTATTTAAAGCAAACCTCATTTGCATGTTCATAGTGTCGCTGCTAGCGCCACACTTACGCGCGTAGCTCGAAATTTGAATCGACGTCATCTTTCAGATGTATAAACACGCCTACCAAATTTCGTTCATCTACTACAGCTCCTTCCTAGTGTTGGAATTTTTTTTCCATCAGTGTATATATGCTAATTTTAATTAAAATCAAATTAAAGTGGATTAAAGTTAACCTTCTTTTACGTTAAATATCTGGGAATTTTATAAAGGTGAAGACATAAATAAAGATGGCAAATCTAACACTTGTAGGAGCTCGTTTGTTTTTCCATTTTGCTTAGATACGCAATATTATCTTATTACCTAAGGAATCGCCATTTATGTGTATGTATCTAATGATTGATTTAATCAAATGTTTGACTTGCAAATGTCGCTATCAGGTAGAAAAGCAAGCAGATTCTCTAATACATTATCAATGTTCCTTTGCAATCTTTCTTTATCATTTCATAAACTGATCAAATTATTGTTTTGCTACATTTTATAATTTATTTTGGGTACTTAATTCAAATCTGATGTAATGCATCTAATAAAAAAAATATTTATTGGATACATTGTTCGGTAATGGTTTCGAAATTTTTCGATTAATATGTGATAAATATTATTTGTATAAGCTAGTAACTACTAATTTTTTTACAAATTTTACAATATTTTCTCTTCCGAGATGTCTTGATTTTAAATGATCTGTATACTACAGAACAGGGATTTTTAAAAAAATTTCTCATGTGCAAAGAAAAAGTTTTACATTATCAAAAATTCCCCTTTTATATTTTGAAATTCCATATTTTAGGCTTCTATAAACCAGTAAATATCTTTTTTTAGAATTATGCTTGTCTTTTTGTAAACACATAAATGAAAAAAGTGAATTTTGTTATGCTATTGTGGTAAAGTTGTGTATTTCTAACAAATTTGGGATCTTACAGGAAGTCAATCTACTCATCTTTGTGCATCGAATATGTAAACATCAAACCATAAACGCTCAAAACGGGCGGTTTTTAGTACTCAAACTATAAAGCTGCTGCAGAATTTGGTCAAAATAGAAGTAAATGTTGACTGTATTTATCCATCTATACATGCCAAAAGAAATTCTGTAAATAACTCAAACTATAGATTAGTATCGAAACTGGATGCTCCAGTAGAATGAATTTACTTCACTGAACTATGAACAATATTTTGTTAGCATCCTAATTTATGCAATATTTCAACATTTGAACCTTTTACATACAGCATTGAGCAATTTTGTCATTTTGATTTAAAGCAGTAAATTAACTAAATTAACAATTTAACTAAATATTTAATCTATTCGGGAAAAAAAGGTTCTCAGCGTTATTCAGCATATCTGTAAATTATCAAAATATTTAAAACTTTAGATTTCATTGATTCTTTCGTTGATGTTTTTGAAATCCATGCCCAAGAAATATCCTTTTTGAAATATACTGATTCTTTGTATTAAATATTTTGCAATCTGAAATGAATAATCTTTTTTTTTTTAATTTGGAATAAACCAAGTATATTTGCTGCCAAGAGAGATTCAAAGATTTTTTTTATGAAAATGCTCTTTCTCTTATTTAAACCCCCCTGACACATTTCATAAACAATGAGTACAATTAACGAATGATCAAGAATTCGAAAGAGGTCAGAATTTTTTTAAAAGTTCTAAAAATTTTGAATAAAAATATATCCCATACAATTCAGTCAAAAATGGATACCCTAAATTTCATTAATTAAAGAGACGATGTTTCACAAAGACAATGAATAAAAAGCAATAATCATTTTAAAAAAAGGAAATCTATACACATGAACAAAATAACGAGATAAATAACAAAATAAATCTATAGAGCAACAAAATAACGAAAGACTTTTTTATTCGGAAAGACTTCCACTATTATTTTTCAAATAGTAGTAGAAGATAAAAAACGATTAAAACAAATATTCTAAATCCAATAGGGGGATAGATTATTTATGTTTTATATATCTGAACAATCACTTCAACGATTTCTTTTTATTTTACTCATTTTAACAGTAGTATTAGATGGCCTTTTAAAATATCAATGGATACTTGAAATAAAAGCCTTTATTTGAATGAAACTGTTAATTCCTTATTAAAATTCAATATATTTCGTATGCATTTCAGTTTAATTTCTTGGTTAAACGTCCATTGTTATGGGATGCTACATAATTAGTTCTCCAATTAATTAACCTCTTCAATTCTTGTATCTTAGCAACAGTTTCACGAAGCGTCAAATTTAATGCGGCTAATATTTTGGACTCTCATAAAGACGACATTCCAGACTGGAGCGAATTTTTTATCGTTTAAATCAAATTTTTAAAGAATGCTTTTAAGAATAATACTTGGAATTCAATTCTGCTTCGTTAACTTTCTCAAATTATTACACATTTCTTGTTTGCTACTTCTAAATCTGATAATGCTCCCAAAATTGTGGATTTTTAATGGCGATACACTTTTTCATGATTCGATCATCAGTTAAACGATTAACTGAAATTAATTTTTAAACTATATCATTAGCTGTTCCTACTAATTAACTAATTTGTTAAAATAATTGATTTTAAACTTTAAAATATTCGTAATGAGGAATGGAAAATTGAACACAAAAATGCATAAAATAATAATAATTAAGGTATCGAAGGAAAAAAATGGTAAAATTGGATTTTTTAAAACTATGGTCATCAGATGTATTGCTCATTATAATACAACATACTATAGATACAACACAATTATTTGAAAATATAATATAGTTTGAGAAATAGAAAAATTGGTAGTAAATTTTGAGGAAGTTTAACCAAAACGGTTAACACTTTACACAAAATTGTAATGAAAAAATCCTATTTTTCTTCGTATACGTTATAGAATATAATGAGCCAAACTCTAAGAAAAGTTTTGAGATGCAAAGAAGTTATTGGTAAAAATATACATATATATGCAATTTTTCCTTAAATTCACAACTTAATTTTTCTAAAAACAGCTATAAATGAAAAAAGTATTTCAGCAACAATAAATCTTTTGGTTCATTTTATTGCTCATATTATTTAAAACACACGCTGGAATTTTCGCGTAAATATCTCTATTAATTTTTGAGATATCATGATAAAGATGGAAATTTTTTATGACAACTAAAGTTTTGAGAAAATTGAAATTGAAGGCAAGTTTTCGCTGAAAAAATATGTGACCTTGGATGATAGGTCAGGCCTTCTTTTTCCTAGAAAAAATAAACTGTCTTGGAAAGAGAAATAACAATTTTAAGAAATTCGCCAATGTGGTCGATAACCAATGTTTTACCGTCGTCGGATACCTTAATAAGCTTTTAGAAACTTACTTTTCTTAATTTTAAATGTTGAAATCAACTTTTATCAAAGATGTGGGACAATAAAAACATAAGCAATATAGTTTGTCAACAAAAGTAAGGATATACCACTGTAACTTTGTTGTTTACTATCTCATCTTCATAAAACTGATGTTGTTGTAAATTAGTCAAGAAAATAAGATTGTTTAGATAAAAAACAAATTAACTGAATCAAGTAACATTTTTAATCAATTTTTATCTTAGAATTTTCTAAATCGCGGAATCGAATTTTTCAATAATTCCGTCCAGTATCTCTTTTTATATATGTGCATAAAATTTCATTCCATAATTCGCAGTAATTCTTGAAATATAATTAATTTAATTCTCCTAAAACCCTGAAAAAAACCAACTATTAAGGACCGAATATTTATTAAGTAAATCTCGAATTTCTAAAAGAAAGTATTTTATTTGATTTCAAAAAATAAAAAATAAAAAACTTGTTTTGATATTATGAATCTTTAATATGAACATCCTCTTTCAAATTCCAATTAAAAAATATTTTTACTGGTAATTTAAGCATTTAATTAATTGCCTTTCAAAATATTTTCGAATCCTTACAGAAATATTTATTCTGAAAAAATGCATTATTTCCAATACTTTTAAATGATATTTTATTCCAATAATTTATGAAAACTAATTAGCATAATGTCCTTTTAAGTAAATTGATGAATCAGTCTTCATTAAAAGCTAGAAGTTTTTATTTTTATGTCAAAGTCACAGTTTTTATAGGAAAGATATTATACTTTTGTTTCAAACTGATTTCAAGAGTATTTTAAAGAAATCAATAATTTTAAATAGCAAAAATAAAAGACAATTTACTTTTAAAAAAATCACTTGATGTCATCTACTTATAATAACTGCATCTAGGTATTATTTATGGGAATGAAATAATTCGCCACAAGTTTGGCAATAAAATTGTAGTCATGCTTTGAATTTTCGACTCAATCGATGCCCAATAACGTATTTTTGATAATGTAAAGTGATTAAAACTGCAGTTGTCATTTTGAATATTTTCAGTAACAGTATTCAACTGCAATAGAGATTCAATATATATACAGTCTGGAGGACAATCACAATAAAAGAGAAACAAATAAAGGGATCAAGTGATTATTAATTCGCATATGAATTTGGAGATATATCAGCATTCCATATTGAAAACCAAAGAAAGAAGCATGAGTATGCAATTATTGAATGTATTAGATATGATCTACGAAGTCCCTTTGGAGTTTTTTTAAATACGCTTTTGCTCTAAAGAATACACTTTTGTTCTGTATAAATGTCGTGCTATTTAAATTTTATTTATCATCATGCAATAAGATAACACTGCGTGAGTACCCCTCAGGGGCACCCTTTCTTTAACATGACGGGCTTCATGAACCTAGTGATTTGGTCTACCTTACCGATTCTCTTTCCCTCAGCGTGCTGCTTTCTGCTATTTTTCTTCCTTTCCTCGAGGACATAAGAACCGCTCTGTTTGCTTCTTGCTTTTCATGGACAGCCTCACATATTGGCCATGCATGGCTACCCATTAGATGGGTAGATCTCAAGAATATCGATCGGCCAGTAGCTTGCCATCTGAGTGGTTAGTCTGCTAAGGATCAAGCTCTTCTTGGGCTTGGCGTTAAGGGTGGGCCACTATCCCTGTAGGTGACTCCCAGGGTATAGGTCCCGGCTAGCAATAAGGTGTATATTGAGGCGCGGAATGACCAGAGCCAGTAATTGTCTTACCTAGTTGGGCTCGGTAGTGGTGGATGCCGTCGGGTCTGAATCATATTTCATGTATCATGGGCTCAAAAAATAAATCCCTCTTCAGTAAGCATCACAAAGAAAATTCGATTATTAATCATTCATACTTTGATCCCTTTTTTACACTTAAATGAGTTTCTGAAAAAAGGAATTTTTTAATTCTGTATCGCCTTTTTTCGTGAAGAATCTTGTCATTGCAATCATTGGTGAAGTCGTTACCATAAGTGAAATGTATTCTAGTGACTTAATGGTCGAAATCTCCACCAAAAAGCAAACACAGCGAATAATGATATTTAAAGCTTTAGATAACATCCTGTAATTGCTGTCTCTCAGAATCTTTGAATTTTTCCAAAGGAGTAATCACATGCAGTGAATTGTTCAACGTTTCCCTTGAGGAGATCACTGAGGAATTGAAGCTCCAAGGAATAATTCAAGTACGCCAAATTACAATTCGGTAGGATGAACTCCTTCCCACTAACGTTATATCCTTACCTTTCATAGACCAATAATCCCAGAATTTATATATGTTGGTTGTATTAAATTACCATTTCGACAGTATATTCTAAACCTTTTGAGATGTTTTCAATGCCAGCGCTTTGGCCATTTGCAGGTTAGTCGCAGAGGGACACTAACATGCGCACTTTATGCACAAAAAGCCATGTTTCCCAAAAAAGAAACTGCATAGACTTCAGTGGAAACTATGTATCATTCTCTTGATCTTGCCGAAGTTGGAAAATTGAAAATAACTTCCAATAAATACAAAGAATGCATCTTTCATCCTGAAGTAAGACAGAGTTTTCGATCAAAAACCCAAACCTTGAGTGAGCTATGCTACTCCAGTGAAAACACTCTTTGTGTAAATTATAACTGTACGAATTATGTAAAATATAATACTTGAACTACTGCTATTGAAAAATCATGTGATTCTGAGACAAAAAATACAACAAAAATGCACATGAAAGTGGCAAATTAGTCCGGTCAAAACACAAATCAAATTCTGAAAAATCTTTTCAGATAAAACTTCCAAAACGTGGACTCTCGCTTAAGGAATTGAATCTTAACTTTAAAAAAAATCGGCAAAACAAAATTCGGTTTTTCTTGGATTTGAAAGTAAGGGTAAAGTCCAGAAAGACGTGTCGTTCATATTTGGTCGTATACCTGAAATTTCTGATCGTATGTCACTCCATTCATCCAATCAGGATGAAGAATTGCGTATGAGTTCCAAATCTTCAACTCAACAACTTGTTCCCTCTATTTCTCAAATGAAACTTTTTTGTTAATGAGTTCTTTCCTTTCATGGAATTATCATGGTCTTCGGCATTAAGAACATCATCAACGCATTTCATCCCGTTTGTGTTGATCTTCAATATTCTTGAAACCTAATCATCACTTTAAACTGGTGGCCATAAGACACTGAATCTGGAAAGAGTTATTGAGGGGAGAGGTCTGTATTTCAACATCAAACTTATGCCAGTGCACGCCTCCAACTCTACGCATTTCTCTTCTGGCTTGGCTGTTCACTTTCGAATCTTGGTTACAGTCTGTTGTGTTTGTTTGCCACCCCATTATGTTATTTGACAGCAAGATCTTGAGAAGTTAGTGAATCAGCTTCCTAAGCCTTTCATTTTATTTGGCGATTTCAACAGACATAGTATTTGATAATGCGAAAAAAAATGTATAGAAAAGATAAAAATTATTTATTTTCAAAAATTTACTGAAGAGAAATCATTTCTGATTATAACATCGATAAGGTAGGGAAAAAATAGAGAGAAAAAACTGTTATTTGAAAAATACTTCGGATATCTCGTTTTTTTTTTTTTTTTTTTTTTTTTTTTTTTTTTTTTTTTTTTTTTTTAATTTACATAGCATTCACAAATGAGTAAGCCACGGAAGAGTTTACAAGAAGGTCAAAGCAACCATGTATTCTGAAAGTTGAAGTATCTCATAAAATAACTGCTCCAAAACAGAGTTCATATTTAGACCGTTTGTCAATACTAAATATGTACAAAATCTTGCATCATTTCTGATCCACATAAAAAGAAATGCTTTACAAAAAAAGAGAATTGTGAATTATTTCTCTTTCTTGTAAAGCATTTCCTCATTTGTGGAGTGTTGTGCTTTATGCATTTTGTGCAGTTTTATAACGGAGATAAATATCTAAATTTGCAAAAAGGATTTTTTTCTTTATAAAAGTGATCTATTTAACATGCATATATTTCGTACAAAGCACAGTATGTTCACCATGAATATTATTAATTCTGGAATACTAACCTCTTATTTATGCAGATAAATTATTTTATGAAGTCCAAATATATGGATTGTTCAATAATCATTTTCGGTTCCAAGTCCTTGAAATGGTTATATTTGTAATAAATTTACTACTGTTTATTTAAATAAATAAATAATGCTTTATGCGATAGTTGATATATAAAATTCAACGTCCGTAATTCATAAATTTCATATCATTTTCAGCTTCAAGTACTTGAAAGGGTTATATGTATTATCAATCTACAACTGTTTATTTAAATAAATAAATAAAGAAAGAAAGAAATAATGCTTTATGCGATAGGTGATAAAAAATGCATCGTCTATTTGTTTGAGTTGCCATACTTCATGGATTCAAACGAAATGATTACGTATGTTTCTAAGCATTTAGAAGAATGAATTAAACTATTAGTTTACTTTAAGGGGAAGAGGATTAAATGAGGCTCAATAGATTTTAGATTTATTTCCCATTATTTCTGAACAAATCATCACACAAACATTGTTTTAACACTTACTTAAAATTCAGTTTCATAGTGAAATGAACTTCACTGCTGGATGAATTTCCTCTGATTTTTAATTCATGAGGGAGAAATTAAAACTCCTAGATGTGTAGGAATTCTAAAGATGAAACTGCAATTTTTGACACAAAATATTTTATTTCTACAAATCAAGTCCAAGAAAATTCAAACACAAAAGAAATGCAATGAAAGAGTGACATCATTTCAGATAGATAAAAATATATTGTGGTGGAATGTAGATTATTCTGATCTACATGAAGCAACAGAATTTATGTTTTCAGGAACATTTCTTTTAATAATCACATTCACACAATTAACAAACACAAATACAAGACATTAACGCGCGCATCTTAACCATACAGTATTACATCTCATTCTGATTACACTCACAATGCGCAATGCATGATGGGATGACATATGGGATAGCCTATCAGACATCGTCATCTAGTATTCAAAAGAGAAGATAATAGTTATGTAACTGCTACAATATGTATTCATTACTTATGTGATGAATATATACTGTTAACAATAATGAATTAATTTTGTTCTTTGGCTTTTATTACGCTAATATTATTAAGGAGACTCAGAAATATTGGCCAAACTTTATAAAGACCATTTAGAAAAACTACGAAATGCTGAAAGCATTTACTCTCATATGAGGTCAAAGCCTTTATGTTTAGAAATCAAAGTGGGTGGAAACATTCAGCCTCATACATTGAAGTAATAAAATTTTCGAAATTCCTGTTTTCATTTTTCAGTATGTAAATATGCACATAAAATCGAAATATCCTTACAAAGTTTTCATTTTTATTTAATATTATTAATTTATTACTATATTTATTTAATATTATTAATTATTTTACACGTTAGTGTGTGAGCTTATGTTACAATAGCGATAATATGTCAAACGTTACATGCTTAATTAGGTCAGAAGTAAATTTTAAAAAATAATATTTGGAAAAAAAAATTTATATTTAAAAAAAAATTGTGGAAATTTTGAAATTTTCTCAGGTACGAGTTATATAAACGGAAATAGCAGATAAAAACTTCAGATGGATTCCTGCATTATTTTTGGGGAAGTTCGATTTTGCTGACAAAAGGCTATCGAAAAATGCCAATAGGTACTTTTGTCAGTCAGATTTGATTTAATCTTTTCAAAAGGTACTGTTCTATGTTTTCGGATGGTATTACAAGAGCTGACTTACAGAAAAAAAGTCAACGAAAATTTAACTGGAAGTTAATATTTTATGTCAATATATAATATTTTATGTCAAGCAGAAGCGAATATTTTTTGAGAAGCACGTACCACAAACTTATATTTTACCAATTTTCTTTTTGAAAATAGATCATTATAGTATTATTTGAAATTACAGGATAACAAATTTAGAATGTGAATTTTTCGGCTTTCGAATTCTGATAGAACGAAAAATACTTATGGGAATTTTCCGAAAATGCCTTCTTTTGAATAATATAGATTTTCTAAAATAATAATATTGGTATTGATCTGAAATTTTTGCTAGTTTTTTTTCGTCCGTCTAACAAGCACATAAGTGGAACAAAAAATTTCGCTGACATTTAAAAGAAATGAAAATATTTTTTGATTTCGCCAAGTAACCCTATTAACCACTTCGCATACAATGACATGTCTGAGACGTGCATCGAATGATTGAATTTTTAATCTGCAATTAAGTGAAAAGTGTTAAATAATTTAAAATGAAAAAAAGCCACTTGAAACGTCTTATAATTAAAGGAATTAAAATTATAGTAAATATTCCAATTAAGAAGCTATTAAATTCTTCATTGAATTAGGAAGTTAAGTAAATTCGTATGTCAAGTGATTAATATCATTTTCAGTTCCCATCACATTTGAAAAGCATGATTTCTTACAGAATTTACTAAAATTGATTTTCATCCTCAGTATCTGACTATACGGCAGCTATTTTAATACCTATAGCTCTAATTAGGAGCACTGTGATTCTGTAATTCTGGCATATCGATACCAACCATTATAGGAATTCTCTAGTAGTTTTGCGTTGCATTAAGAAGTAAGTCGAGAACGATATATGATGATGTCTTCTACAAGGTTATTGAAATAATAGATGATCCACCAATATGTAAACATCTAACTCTATGCGGTTGGTTCATCTAGTCCACCAATATGTAATCCTATTTTAATACCTATAGGTCTAATTAGGAACACTGATTCTGTAATGTTGGTATATCGATAACAACTATTATAGGAATTCTTTAGTAGAGTTTTCCTTTGCATTAAGAAGTAAATCGGAAAAGATATATGATGATTTCTTCTACAAGGTTATTGAAATAATAGATGGTCCACCAATATGTGAACACTAAAACTCTATGCGGTTGGTTCATCTA
>JAPMOQ010005289.1:311-18112 GCA_026543055.1 Argiope trifasciata | reverse complement strand
AATTCAATACAAATATATGCTTAAGAGATTAACACTTACATAAGTTTCAATTCCTGTAGCATTTTTACTTCGATAATTTTCAATATTTTCTACTTGTTGTTGTAATTTCTCCATTATATTTTTTGCTACAGTGAAGAATTTCAAGACTGCTCTGTAAAAAATATTTGAAGAAATAAATAATATTTGTTTATTAGATAAATGATTAACAACATACAAGATTAAAATAAGCTCAGGATTTTATTTTTTATAACATTATTATGAATTTTTGAATTCAAACTGGCTATTAAGACTAGCACCATCAATACAAACAATTAATGGAAATTAAAAAATTTTATTCTTTTTCTTTAAATAAATATATCTATATATATAGCCATCTTTTTGGTATTACACATTTTGTAAAGAGAAACTGAGACTTATGAAATATTTTAAAGATTACTCTCTTCCTGTATTTTGATTTGGTAAAACCTTTTTTTCCTCATTAGATTCTAATAAAAACAAATAATACATATTTGTAAACAATTATAATGAAAATATCAAATCTAAGATACTGCAAAATAGAAGAATTTTCAAATAATTATTCAAAAGGTACACAGGTGTATAAATTTAGAAGGCAAAGGGAAATGTATACATAATTTATGAGCCATCTTTTCTAGGAAGTAAAAGAAATCTGAGAAGTATATCAATCATATGATAGATACTTATCATATTTTTTTTCTAAAGAAGATTATGGATGTAATCAATATTTGATTTTTGTATCCGATATTAAAGTTCCAATCTATTTATCATTTGGAGAGAGCATGGTATCCCTATCATCTGCATAGCTTAATAGAAACCAACTACTTTGATATGTTTTCAGATATTAAAGTGTAGATCAGAATATTGGATGTATGATAAACTACTATCACTTATATGACAAATTTAATCTTTATATAAAAAAAAGTTTCTGGCCGACCATGCTAGAATGTCTTACCATGCGCATGTCTTTAATGAAGATATTGTGACAACACAGTGGCATAGAAAAGAGTTTCCAGAATATTGTGCAAAGTTTTTCTGAGTTAACAGTTAGAGATGATTTTTCTTAACATTGAAAGAGGGGATTTCCAATAAAGCAGATAATTCTGAAAATATTACATGCCATTTTTGAGTTTAATTTGTATATTTCAAATAGTTTTACTAATAATTTGTAATATCATAATGCTACGACTCCTAATATTGAAAATGCAAGAACAAAATTGCAATAAATCAATGACATATTTCACGCATATAATTGTAATTTCCATTACCTGCATAATTTATTATAGACTCACACACAGATATGTAGAATATCATAGTTTTTTACTTACTTCTGACAAGATGGATTAACTTTTAAGGTTCTTTCACATGGTTTTTCTTGTAAAACTTGCTGAACTCTATACATTTTATCACATATTAACACAATGTGATCTGTGATATTATTAATCTCTTCAAATACCTTGACTGAAAACAAGAAGTAAAAATATAGATAGCATGAAATGATTTCAGATGAATAAAGAATTATCTTTCATGTTCAAGTTTTTTAAAGTTTATTTTTAAAAAGTGAAAATATGTTTACGTAAATTAAACGAAGAGTGGACATATTTTTTGAAAGCATCTTACATTTTTATTGCTTTAAAACTATTATTTTAAATATGCATCCAATATTTTGTTTAACACAACACACTCTCTCTCTAAGCAGTTTCATGCTCAAAGATAAAAGAAATTTTTTAAACTTTGCTTTATTCCATCATGGGAGTCATAATTTATGCAAAAGCAAGGAGATATGTCAGTCCATGATACAAAAGAAGAATGAAAAGAACATGAAATATTTTTCCTGAGTGATTTTATACTAGATAGGGATTCTATGACATATGTAGATTTAGGATTGAGAAATATAGATACCTTTTAAAAGAATTTTCAATATCAATTTATAACTTTTCTTTAATATAAATTATTAACATATTATGTTTAGAAGAATCCCTATATTGAGCATAATGTATTAATGATTCTACTTTTATCTTTTAAAGAAATTTTCACTTTATTGCTATTATATATTTAGTGAAATTCTTATAGATCCAAGTTTTATTAAAATACAATATTACAGAATGTCCAGAATAAGGTAAATTTAATGAATGTTTAACTACTTTCATTTTTATCAAAATAAATTATCCAGTATCTTTATTAATTAATTAATGGGTTAGTCATGATATTGGTTATATAAATACAAGTACTAACACATATTAAATTGAATATATGCTTTGAAGTTTGTATTGCTAATCCTTTTAGGCTTCTTGGTAGAATAGGTTTTGATGTTGAGAGAGGGAAGGGAAGCAGCTTGAAGTAAAGGAGTGGCACTTTTTTTTTTTTTTTTGTATATGCCTCTGCTGTTAGTTTGTTAAGCAGGAATTCGGTCTTTTGTTTTTCTTAGCAGTTCGAAATGCGGTTTTTGTTGGGAAAGTTTCCCTAACTTTGTTTTTCACAGCTTTTTTTTTTCTTTCTAGCTTTTGTACTGTCTTCAAAGTTACCTTTTTCTTTTTTTCTAGAGGTGCCAAGGTGTTTGGCACTGGGTTTCTGGAAAATTCAAGGTAGGATTCTTCTGGTTTTTCTTTTGTTATTGTTTCGGTTGCATTTTTTGTGATTCTGGTTGCATCTAATTGGAATCTTCGTCGTGATGACGAAGAGGAAACCAGAAAATTTGGAGTTTGAGGGCAAATATAAGGATAGGAAGATAAATTATATTTTATCAAACGAGTTATCGATATATGATAAAGTCAACATTACAATTCAAAGGGGTTGCTCCAAAATAAAACTAGGCATTCACAGTAATAATGGTCCATCCCCACGGATAAAACTAACAATATTCAATGCCACGTTCGGTCCACTTACCTAAAAAGACGACACCTTTTCACTAAATACATGCAAAAATTTTTTATTCTCGTTACTCCACACTTAAGATCAATGGAGAAAGTGTCAAATTTCGTCAACAGTATTCCAGAAGCAAGAATTCGAATCATAGATACGAATATTGTAACCAAATACATCATTCGAAACGTAGATAGGGATTTCGGAATAACGGAAATAAATGGAGAACTATCTTAGCAGGGCATAATCACTACAAAAATTGTTAGATTTTGAAAAAGGGAGACGTCTGAACATATTCCAATCGTGCTAAGAAATTGGAAAAACAAATCGATCTGAAATAAAGATAGGATAGGATTATATTTAATGTCACAAAGTTTGTAGAAAATCCCAAAGTTTGTAATAAATACTTAAGATTCGGACATACACAGCTCAAGGGTCAGAACGAGAAAAGATGTAAAAATTGTGGGGGTTCCCATGCCGAAGAATGTAAGGTACCCACTAAATGCTTTAGATGGGAAGAGGCTCACGACGCTCTCAGCTAAGAGTGCAGTCATTAAAAGCAGTTTAGAAAAAGAGATAAAAAAATCTGGTCAGAGATAAAGACATAGCATTCTTAGAAGCAAGGGGAATTGCAAAATAAAAAATCTATGCGCAAAAGGTAAAGGGTGAATCTCCGGTTCAGAAAACGGAAAATACAAAGAAACAAACAGCGGATCTCTTCTCGGCGTTACAAGACTTAACAAAATTAATTACTGCTCTTCTACCCCAAGGAAATGGATTCTCGAAACTTCAAGAGGTGAACAGGCAGTGTATTGCTCGTGTAGAGGACTCTGGGAAATTTAGATAAACAAGTTGAAGAGAATATTACTCTTCAAAAACAAATTGAGGTTAATCTTAAATATAACCAAGAACTTAGCCCAGGCAGTGAGCATGATCAATGGATTATTATTGAAATAAATCATTTCAGCGTTGCAGAGGATTTCTCGAGTATCGGTTAGTTGTGAATTTTTTTTTAATGAAAATATTCCTTCTTTTCTTTTTTTTCTCTCCTTATTTTTCACAATGCAATTTGTTCAGTGGAACGTTAGAGGGATCAAAAATAAGATTCCTCTGTTGCAGGCTCCTCTTTTTTCGTCCGCTCAGGGTTTGACTTAGCAGGAAACTTGGCTAAATTTTTCTGCCATTTTCTCTCTTAAAAACAAAAACAAAAACAAAAAACTTTCGTGCTGAAAGAAAAAACTCTGCTAGAGGTGGACTGTTGACTACTGTTGAAAAGAATATTCCAGTTCAAGTGATCTCACTTACCTTGCCTCTGTCGGATGTGGAGGTCCTAGCTGTAAAAATATGGAATGGCTCAAATTCGGATTTTCCTCTCACGGTCATTAGTCTATACTCTCCTGGAGGAAAGTTTGGAGAAAAATGGTTAGAATTTTGTACTTTCAAATCTCTTCTTCTTTTATATGGCTAGGGGATTTCAACATACATCATCCAGCACTTGGGAGTGATCACTTATTTTCCAATGCAAACTTGGTCCTGGATTGGATCATCACCAAACATATGAGCTTGCTAAATATGGAACACTATACCAGATACCAGGGAACTCAAGCCCCTTCTCGGTTAGATTTGTCTATCTGCTCCGCAGATATAATAAGCAAGATAGGTATAGAAATACCTCATGATATGTATGATAATGACCACTGCCCCATTTTTATCACCCTGGGCAATTTTGGTGCAAAGTCTCTATATACTCGGAAATGCATTAATTGGTGGTCAATTCTCAAAGAGGTTAAATGATGCTCTTCAAAGTGAAGGGATAGTCTTACAAAAACATCCCAGGAAAGTGCAAAATCATCATTTTACTCATCATCTCTAAATCAGCTCACTTTCACTGTTCTTGGTGGGATGCAAAATGAAATTACCTGAAGGCCCTTAAAAGAAAATTATTAGGAAGGCGAAATCTTACCCATCCATTTCAAACTGGTCTGCATATAAAGAAATGGCAGCAGTTCTCAGAAATTACATCGAGAGTAAAAAACTTGTCAGGAAGTAGTTTCTACCCACCAGGCATTCCACATCGTTAAAACCTTACTTTATAAATATGAGCCTCCTTGCATATCTAATTAGTTCTCACTTTGGGTATTACTCCGATTGCGCCAATTGCTCAGGCAAATGCAGTTGCAGTTAGCTTAATTAAGAAAACCCCGAATGTTCGAATCGCTTTAGATTTTTCTACAGAGGAACCTGAAAATTATGAAGAAAAAAATCTGAACCACCCATTTTCTTTTAGGGAATTTCAAAATTCATTAAAAAGAACGAAAAACAAATCGCCTGGCAAAGATCAGATAAACAAGAAAATGTTGTCTTGTCTATCCGATAAAAATAAATATAAAATCTTGAGTTTATTCAATTATTTATGGACCACCAAGATTGTACCAGAAAGTTGCAGAGTTGCAAAAATAATTCCCATCTTAAAACCAAAGAAAAATGCAACAAAGAGCATTTACAAATCCATTGCCTTAACATCAGTATTGGGTAAGATTTTCGAAAGAATTGTCCTCGATTCTTCGCTTTTATTTGACAAAAAGTTTTTTCTCTCCTTTTCATGCTGGATTTCTCACGTATAAAGGCTGTGACAGCTTATCTGTAGCCCTACTCAATAAGATTTTGACAACCAGAGCTAAGAAGAAACTAGTGTATGGTATTTTTTTTTTATTTAAAAGCTGCATACGATAATGTATGGCATGACGGCTTAATGTTATAAGATTTTACTATCGGGGATTAAAGGTAACCTTGCCCTTTGGATTTCGAATTTCTTGCAAGATAGAAAAGCTTTTGTTTTATGGAAAGACGTGCTTTCTTCACTATTTAAGCGCGAAAGGGGTGTCCCGCAAGGAAGTATTTTTTCCCCGTTATTGTTCACAATTTTTATGAAGATGTATATAGCATTCTTCCTAATGACATTAATTGCTTCATATATGTAGATGATATATTCTTATTAGTGGCGGAATCTAATATTGAACCGATCAAAAATGAGATGCGATTCTATGTTTATAACCTGGAAAACTGGTGCAACAAATGGTATATGGATATTGCTCCACAAAAAAGTAATATAATAAACATTTCCTCTAGGAAATCACCAGTTGGGTTTGTAGTCCCGTTTCGTGGTTGTAGTATCCCATGGTCCAATAATGTTTGGTATATTGGCATCCAGTTTGCTGCAACCTTGCCATTTCGTTCGCATATTGATCAGCTTAAAATCAAAGTCATTAAAAAGTTAAATGTGGTCAAAGGTTTCGCCGCTCCTAGATGGGGTACGAACGCATCCAATTTGACCAAAATTTGTAATGCTTGCATTATTTAATCCATTGAATTCGGCGCACATACAGTACATATGACTAATAAAGCTGGTTTTACAGCTTTGCAAATTATATAAAATAATATCCTTAGATTTGCACTTGGTCTCCCGCGTTGGACACTCCTCTCGATTCTACATAAAATAGCAAATGAAATCAACCTAAAACTAAGGTTCAAAAAGAAAAATATGATATTATTTGTGAATCAGCATTCAGTGAAGTATCGAGATCAATATCCGAGGTGAAATCTGTCATCTCTAATCGAATTTTCCAAAGAATCCCCTGCGGAAGCACGTTGAAAGAATTTTGCTGTCTTGAAAACCTGTGTATGGACCAAATAATCCCAGTAATGGTTCCGATAAGGTGGGATGATTACAAGCATTTCGTTATCAGGATCTATTGGTTGAATTTCCAAAAAAAGAAGCTTGGACTAGAATACCATCAAACATTTATATGCCGAGTTCAAATCACAGCTACCCCCTGATCTAATTATCTTGGCCACAGATGTATCCAAAAATGAGAAGGACCACTGCGGTGGCTATTGTCAACCGTTCCTTGAATGTTGTCTTAAAGGGAACGATACATAGCATTAATTCCGTGTTTTCAGGGGAGGGTTTTGCTATAGTCCTGGCTGTAATGAACTTTGTCAAAGAACATAAAAATTACATTTTATTGACGGACAGTAAATCCTGTTTGTCGGTTCTGAGTTGCCTTAACTTCCATTCACCAAGAAGCTCTCTTTTTGTGGACTGGGCTATTTCAATTGCCTTAAAGATATGTTCCTCATTCGAGCTGATTTACACTTCCGTCCACTTGGGAATTGCAGAAAATGAGAGGGCTGATCATTCTGCCAAATAAGCCTTAACTTCTCCATACATCTGCAATTGGATCTCGCCAGAAGATTCCAGTTCGATTTGCGCTAAAATTGTTCGAAATAAACAAAACTTAGAATGGGGAAATTCAAAATATTATGAGAAATACAAGTGGCTAGATGCTTTCAATTTGAAAAAAACTGAATTTATCTAGACGCATGAGGTCTTAATTTTTCGATTAATATCTAGAACTTTTCCAGTTAATGCAGTTCTTCATAAATGTAAGTTCATGGAATCAGAAAATTGTGTCTATTGCCAGATTCCAGAATCTTGAGAACATTTCGTCCTTTCTTGCCGTAAGCATGAGAAAGCAAGAGATTCTCACCATGCAAAACTGGGATGTATTCCACTGTCTTTAGATTGGATTTGTGATTTCTCAGTTCAAGGTTATTACAAAGTGAAGGTTATTTTAGCGTTCATTGTCGATTCCGGTAGATTTTAAATTTTTGTGATATTCAAGTTTTGATTTTTGTAAACCCTTCACAAGCTAAGAACTCGTTCAGGAGCATATGCAGGAAACAAACCTCCATCTATCCTTCCTTCCTTCTTTCTTTAATAGAATGAATTAAAAAAAAAATGAATTAACTTTTGATTATTAATGAACATATAAGTAGAAAATTATTTTATTACACAAACTTTAAATCTGAGAGCATATAAAACAATTTTTATTCTTAGTAAAAAATGCATCAAATGAAAATGGTTTTACTCTTTATCTTCATGTATGAACACGATGTGTGTAACTTATAGAGAAATTCCAGAATTTCTGGCGGAAGCTTCCATTAGGAGTGATTTGTAACCTTCCATCTAGAACCTTCTCTGCTTTGTTATGATTACTATAAAAAAGATGACCGAGTAGAAGTCAGTTGAACTGACCTCAAGAGTCATGAGTCATGGGTGAGTCTTGTAGTTAAGTACTGAAGCAGCATCAAGGCATGTAGGTACTGAGTTGAAATCGTTTAGTCGGGTCAGTAGTGAACCAGCAACTAAAGCATGTAGACAGTGGATATTAGCAGACATTTGAAGTCATGAAGTCTCTCTTCTTGCAGTTTTCTCTGACTATTTTGTGCTATGGTGGTAGTTTAGTACAGATTTGCTGCTTGTAACTGATACTTATCGTAAATGCTGTTCTTGTATACACTTTGATTTTTTTTAATTATTATCTCTGCAAATGTGTTGTTGCTTGTTAGACTCTGTTTACTACACATCCAAAACATTGAACCCGATGATTTTGTGGGGTTTTATGTTTTTGAATTATTAGTAACATTTAGTGTCAGAAGTGGGATAATAGTTTCACAGTATAAAGTGTTGACCAGATCCTAAGTGAAGAAGATTGAAAGCGCCAATCTAATTGCATTGCTATTTAATGGAGAAGAGAAATAACTGGACAACATTCAAGTCGAACAAGAGAAAATGAAGACATTCATTGAGGATCATTTAGATGGAATTAAAGTTCATATTGACAAATTTAAAAGAAGAAAACACGCAAAAAGTGGGTGAAGACGTTTAAAGATGCGAAACCTCGTGCGAAAACATGACATTATTTCGCTTTTCCGATTACGAGATTGCTGAAAGACCAAAAAGGGAAGTGTAATGCTTGCCTTCTTATTACATTTCGAATCTTTTAGAGAAGACTGTTATTCTTGAAAAGGCAAATGTAGAGCAGATAGTAGTTATTCCAGAAAATGGGATAGGCCAAGAAGAATGTGGTGAAAATACTATAAATAATACTAAAAAATATAAAAAAATTATAAAACAAGCGCTTTTAGATGCTGTGATGCAGAAGTAATTTATGCCCAAGGACCATTTAAATTTGGAGCCACAGATAATGAAAAGGTGTGATGGTGATGATTTGATAGAATTTAATTCCAGAGAAGAGGCTACGACAGTGGGGAGGGGCAATTACCCCCCCCCCGGTCGGCAAAAGTCTTATTACTTCAGAACGCACGTGTTGCGAATTTAGTATTAAAGAATATAATAATTTAAAACAAACTTAGAATTTAAATATCATAAACAATCGAAGTATCGAAGGAATGATTTAAGTTGGTAGAATGATAATGTTTGGCAAATAACTGACAAGGCGATTGGTGAATACATTTTCCTATAATTATCCATGAGTCTATTAAAAATTCAATGCAAAGTTAGGTCAACTGATTATCGAACATAAGATGGAACTGTCACATGTTCAATCCATAGTTTGCTCACTATTTGGCACAATAAGGCAAGGTGAAATGAGTCGGGCGTATTTTGCCGACTACTCTTTGTCGACTAAAAAAATCGGAGCGGTGAATGTTAAATTGATATTTAATCAGGCATCAAATATAATTGTTTGATATTCAGACTATAGTTTGCATCACATTCGGCAGGAAAGTCGGCGAAACGAAAAAAGTGAATACGATAACGCATTTGCAAACGTTATAATTAATATTATTATTAGTAGGTGTATTTTTACCTAAGAAATCAATGCGACGGACTCCGGTAACGTTTGCGCGATATTTGACAATACAAGAGATAAAATGGGAATGAATTAGATGTTATATTTTGACGACTGTTTTTGATTGGTCGAATAAAGGCCTTATCACATGGCAAAATATCTTCGGCACTTTCCGTCAGCAAACGACAGCGAAAGTGACGTCACTTATGTGACATCATTTCAAAGTTTCACATGATTGGTTGAATTTCGTTTGCGGACAATATTTCCGACGACATTTTCGAACTGGTTAGAAAAAGTTGTCGATCATGAAACTTTCTTGACCGGTTTTTGAGGGTAGAAACGGAAAAATGCTGGTGAAATTTCACCTTAAGGGGCCTTAAGATATATATGCTACGTATTTCGGTGAAGTTCTGCCGATAGATTGTTGAACATCAGATGAAACTGTCGTAAACATAAGATGAAACCTCTCAGTTTGCTCAACATTTGGCATAATAACCGAGGAGGTTAAAAATGTCGCATTTTGCCGACTATTCTTAGTCGGTCGACAAAGAAATCGGAACAGCGGATGTTAAAATGAGAGGTAACCGTATATCTAATTTCACTATCGGATATTCAGCTTATAGTTTGCATCACATTCGGCAGAAATACTGACAGTCACACACACACATAAGTACTCAGTATTCTATTTAAGTATGCACTTCACTTGTTCAATGAATTAGAGCCTCAATTTTTCATATACTACATTTAATAATATAACTATGCAAAATGGAGTACAATTTTCTTTTCTTTTTTTGAAAATAATAGTTTACAATAGCTCTGATAGGCGAAAAGGTTTAAAAATAAAGCATACTTAAAAGTAAGGGATCGCTAATTCAATATTTTATTGCTTTTGAATAAAACGTAGTCATTTTTTAATATAAATATGTATAACTAGCCGCCTTTGGCGACCAGCTGGTTCGCCATGAGTAATGCGTTCTAAAATTTTCAATTAAATCACATATTCATTAGCCAAAATTTAAGAAATAGTTAAAGTTAAAAGATTCAGTTATTAGTAGTTAAAGAGTCGGTAACTTTATTCGAAAAAACTCTTTGAGTTTAATGCTCTAACAATTTATCGATTATGCTTCCAAAATATTAAAAATGTTTTTTTCGGTGATGTTGCCAAAATGTTAAATATGTTTTTTAAAGAAAGCGAAAAAGGGGAAAAATTATTGAATTAATGATACAGATATTACAAACGATTATAGAAATATGCCATTAAGTCGGGATTTCAATGCATATCCTGTCTAAATTCAACCAGGTTTACTGTAAATAAAGATAATTTATGGAATTAATTATATATCTATTGCAAACGATCATAGAATCCATTGCCTTGCATTTATTTTTTTAGAAGATATCTTATTTTATATTTATGTTATTTTATCCAGTCACATGCTGAAAGTTGTATTTCTTTAGATTTGATTTGCGATGATAGTTTTTTTTATTTGAACTTCCGGCATTGTTTTATTTTATTTTATCCAGTCACGTGCTCAAAAAAACATGGTTAAAATATTTCTTTAAAAATTCGTTAAAAATAGAAGCTTGAGTTATACATTAAAACACTGATATCACAAGTTCATCTGTTTTTAATTAAAAGCTAAATATTCTTCATTTTTTAAAGCATTTATAGACTCGTGCTACATACTATGCAGTTATTTACTTCATTTAGACTTTTTTATAGATGTATTTCTATTATTAAACAAAGCTGATTTATTTAATTAATAATATTGTAAAAGTCACAAAAAATTCTTTGCATTTTCTTTTTTTTTAAAAAGAAAAAACATATTTCATATTTATTTCATTTCATGCAGACACGTGCTGAAAATTGCATTTTTAAATGTTTAATTTGCAACAATTATTTATTTTTTTTAATTTGAGTTTTTATCTATCTGATGGCAACCTATTGATAAAAGATAATTTTTCCCCTTCCACTCGTAACGTGCTTTTGCAGATTAAATTTTATTGTTTTGTCCGAAATATATTGTTGAAAAATATAGTGAAATGCTTCTTTAAAAATTCATTACAAATAGAAGCTTAAGTTAAATGTTAAAATACTGATACTATTAGAAAGCTAATTTTTTTATCTTTAAATTGATGTTAAAATCATGTTTATCCGATAATATTTTCGGAAGTTATAGCGGAAAAATGTCGAAATTTCGCTTAAATTTTAATTAATTCAAATTCTAATTAAAAATTCGAAAAAAGGGCTCCGAGGTGCACATTCCTGACCTCCAAGGTATACATGTACCAAATTCGGTAGCTGTAGGTCCAACGGTCTGGCCTGTAGAGCGCCAACACACACACACACACACGCACACACACACACGCACACACACACACACATTGAGCTTTATTATAAGTATAGATTACATGTTAAAGAGTTCGTTTTTTACTCGCGCATTTTACATATGTTACTATGACATTTATGAGTGAAATAACTTTAATATTTACAATATATTAAAGTTATAAGGTTTTCTCTGGACATTTTAAAAAACATCACATCCCCTTAAATTTACACATTTTACATTGTTCTTGCGCGCGTGTTCGGTAGATATTTTAATGCCGAAAGTTTGGTTACAATCCTTATTTAAAGATTATCCTGATTATTAAATAGATATATTTGAGAGTAGTAGGCTATTGCCTAAGGTCCCTTACAACTTCAGAGGTATCCAATATTTATTATTATTATTTATTTAGTTTTTGTGGTGCAATGACATTTCTTTTTATAGGGATATTCTACTTTAACATATTCTAAATAAAATCAACTTTCCTCTAAATTTCAGAATATATATATACACTTAGTCACAAAAGTAAATATGCAATTCATAGCTTAAAAAGAAAAGCTCTAGTTTTCAAATAAATATAAGAAAAATATTATTTTGGTGAGTGTTATTTATAGCTTCTGATTCAAGTTATGCAGTAATAAAGAATAAACCAAATCCATGAGAGAACAAAAGTATGTATCCACTCTGAATTTTTGACTTTTAAATAAGCTGAATGAAACTTCTCGGGTGATTTTTCGTATTTCAGTGATAAGTTGGAAGTTCTGCAACAAAGTTTGTAAGTTTAAGCTTTAAGTACATCAACATTTCACCAATGGCTCAACGTGGAAAAGAATTATCAAAAGATGTAAAGGATGTAATAATAAAGCTCTATAAGGAAAGCAAGTCGCAAAGACAAGTCGCTAAAATCATAGGCAAAAATTCCGCAACGGTTCAAAAAAATATTGAAAAGTTCAAGGATGAGGGAAATACTCTAAACAAGCCAAGAACAGGACGACCACCCATTTTGACGGATCGAGAAAGGCGAATTATTGTTGGAAATGTGAAAAAAAATCCGAAGATTAGCGCACCAAAATTGACAACTGATGTGAAAAACAATTTTGTGAAATCCTGCAATCCTGAAACAATTCGCCGTGTGTTGCGAAAGGCAGGCTACCATGGTCGTAATATGCGAAGAAAACCATTTGTTAGCTAAGTGAATTGCAAAAAGAGAATAGATTTTGCAAAAGAAAATTTAAAGCAGGACACAAACTTTTGGAATTCCGTGATTTTTTTCGGATAAAAGTAAATTTAACATCAACGGATCAGATAGACACCAAAAAGTTTGGAGGAAGTCAAATGCAGCTCTAGAACCTAAGAACATGAGAGGAACTGTAAAATACGGAGGTGGTTCAATTATGGTTTGGGGATGCATGGCAGCAACTGGAGTTGAAAATTTAGTTATAATCGATGGAATAATGAATGAATATAGTTATAGAATAATCTAAGCCAAAGTGCTTCTAAATTAGGACTGGATGGATCCTTCACTTTCCAACAAGATAATGATCCCAAATATACTGCTCGGGTTGTTCGGGAATGGCTGCTTTTTGTTTATTCTTGTTCCCAGGTCTGTATTCATTGATTAAACTATTAGTTTATACACCTGACTTTGCTAGCTATAAAAATACTTCATTAGTAATAGTTTAATAATAATAATAAAACACTCTTTATGAGGTATTATGTATATAACACTTTAAGTGTTTCATGGTTTTAATTAAAATCTGAAAGCCAATTAAACCAAAATACTTTTAAAAATGCAAAAAAAAAAAAAAAAAAACCGCTTTAAAAAATTATTTCACAATCGTCGGCATTTACATAATTGTTTGCTAAATTTGGAAAAACTTTCGCGAAAATTAGATTAAAATTACAGGGAAACGAAACTGCATTTTTGAAAATGAAGAGGTTTAAATTTTAAGATGGTATAAATACATTTTTTGTAGAATAATTTATCCCGAAGTTACTGTAAAGAAACAATGAAATTTCCTGTGTATCCTAATTAACTGAATATGTAATTAACTTTCATACTTTGAAAAATTAACAGTATTTCCTCTTTTTTTTTTTCTTCAAATAATAAATGTATAAGATTTTATTTATTTCAACCTAGTTCTTTAGATCTACGACATATATACACATCTTCAGTGACCTGTATTTATATTTTTAATTTTCTCAAGACACTCGCCTTTTTTTTTTTTTTTTTTTTTTTTTTTTTTTTTTCTACCGAATTTTTGAAGACAGGCAATTTCCGAATTTCGTTTGATGAGTAGAGAACACACAAATACAATTTTTTAAATCAAAAATGTTCTTTAAAAAAAAAATTTTTATTCCTGTATGACTTAAAAAGAATTATTTCATCAGTTTTGCATTTTCTCTATATATTACAAGAATTTCCTTTACAAAAAGAAATCTCATTCTAACAAAAGAATTAATACATAAATAATAATTGAAAAATGATATTAATAACAGATACCAACAGGTATAAAGATAAATTATTGGAACGTAACTCTTGCACATTTTAACCTTTTCTTCTGCTTTCTTTTTTAAAAATGAATAAAACTCTTTCATTCTTGCCATCTCAATTATAAAATTTCCTTTTCCTTTAAGGGATATACACCGAAGAGCCATTACATTATGACCACCCTCCATCTATGAGAATGGGCTCGTCCAGGAGCAGAACCACTGCGCGTGCATGGTTGATATTGGAGTATATAAAATGGGAATGCCTTGTCTTTCTAAACATAGTGCGATTAGCCACATAATGGGAAAAGCAGCGGATTTATCAGACTTTGATAAAGGTCAAATCGTTATGGCTCGACGACTTGGAACATCAATATCAGAAACGGCGTGTTTAGTGGGCTGTTCACGTGCAGTTGTTGTGAGCACATATCAAAGTGGTGCAGGGATGGTGAAACGGCAAGCCGCCGGCCAAAAGTGCGTCGTCCACGCCGCATTGATTCCAGAGGAGAGTGGAGATTGCTATGCACTGTTCGCCGTGACCGAAGGGCTACAACAGCCGAAATCACCACCAGCTACAACAGTGGTGACCCAGGCAGTGTTTCTCAACACACTGTGCAGCGTACATTGCTGCGTATGGGCATATGCTGCCGGAGGCCGAAGCATGCTCCTGCACTAACGGAACGTCATCGCCAAATGCGTCTGCTATGGGCCAAGAAACATCGGGATTGGACACCAGAGGAATGGAAGAAGGTTGCATGGTCCGACGAATCACGTTTTCTGGCCCATCACCTCGACGGGCGTGTGAGAATACGCCGATTTCCAAATGAATCCCTTGCTCCCGGATGCACAGTTGGACGGAGACAAGCCGGTAGTGGGGGTATTATGGTGTGGGCAATGTTTTCATGGAGCATAATAGGACCCATAATCCCCATAGAACAATCCTTGACGTCTGGAAGGTACATGAACATGGTTGCAGACCAGGTTCACTCATTCATGGGAACAGTGTTTCCGGCGGAGGATGGCGTGTACCAAAAGAAGAACGCACCATGTAATAAAAGTCGAATCATCATGGATTGGTTCGAGGAACATTCCAGTGACTTTCAAGTCATGTCTTTGCCCCCCAAACTCACCTGACATTAATCCAATAGATAATTTGTGGTCCTACTTGGAAAACCAAATTCGTGCTGTCAAGCCACATCCTCGCAATGTGATGGAATTGCAGGACCAGTTGGTGAGCGCTTGGTACCAGATACCTCAGACTACCTATCAGCACCTTGTGGAATCAATGTCACGGCAGGTACTAGCAGTTTTGAGGGCTAAAGGTGGCCCTACATGTTATTAGCAGGGTGGTCATAATGTAATGGCTCTTCGGTGTATATTGCTTCATGAAGGAACTTGTCAAGCAATTGAGTTGCCTGAATTACGTTTAAAAAAAAAGAAAAGAAATATTTTCATTTTTAACTTCAAATGTGTTAGTAATTTTAATTACAAGTTATATAAACATTTCAATAATTACATTAGTCAGATCATAAATTCTTTCATGAAATGTAAGAACTGTCACAATCCTATAACAAGAATATGAATAATTCTTTTCTGGAAGGGGGAAAAAAAATGGACCTCCTTTTTATTCATTCTTTTGAAAAATATACAATTTTGATTTTCATCAGCATCGGAATTTTAAAAAGCATTCTACATGATTCATGGGAATTGCTTCAAAGAAAAAGAAGATTGGTTATAAATTTCAAGGGTTCATGGTCAGAGAAGGAAAAACCCCTCCTCTTCAAAACCTTTATTTTCAATCAAAATAGTTACAAGACAGACCTAAAAACACTATATCTTATATAGAAACCTGCTTTGTATGAAGTGAGTAATAAGTAATATCATGCTTAATATTTTACTTTAATCTTGTATTAATTATTGATTTATAAAAACATGATATCTTGTAAATATATTAAAAAACTTTTGCAAGTATAAATTCTTATGGATGATCCTAATAAAACAGAAAAGAATAAATGGTGTATTTGAAATATGAAGGTCTTAAAAATAATTGGGTTATACACTGACTACCAATAAGTATTTGGACACCTGTGATAGAAAAGAAAGGACCCTCTGGGGTATACTTTCCACAAGCCTTTGTACGATAGCTAGTGGTACTTTTTTTCACTCGGCTTGGAGAAGACATAGAAGTTCCTTCACCGATTTTGCACGGGTAGTGCACCCCTGAATTCGACGATGCATTTCGTCCCAGAGGTTCTCGATAGGATTCAGGTCTGGACTTTGGGCAGGCCAGTCTATTCGATGAATTCCATTGGCACCATACCAAGCCTTGGTTAACCTCGAATGGCA
Organism: Argiope trifasciata; assembly: GCA_026543055.1. NCBI lineage: Eukaryota > Metazoa > Arthropoda > Arachnida > Araneae > Araneidae > Argiope > Argiope trifasciata. The sequence continues at coordinate 1,419 of JAPMOQ010005289.1, read as the reverse complement.
TTGTCGTCCTGAAAGTAACAGGAGTCCAACCCGTAAAACTGCCACAACGTAGGAAGCCCATTGTCACCAAAAATAGTGCAGTAGGCTTCGGAGTTGAGCTTACCATGAATGGGGACCAAGGGTCCCAGCCCATACCAGGAGAAACACCCCCAGATCATAAATCCACCTCCGCCGAACTTGACTGTTGGCACAATGCATTCTGGCAGGAGACGTTCTCCAGGTAGACGCCAGACCCTGCCATCCGAAAGGTAAAGGGTGAATCTTGATTCGTCACTCCAAAAAACCCGTTTCCACTGATCTACGGTCCAATTTCGATGTTCTTTGCACCACATTAACCGAGCAGCGCGGTTGGACTTTGTGATCAAAGGCTTATGGGCAACAGCACGACCATGAAAACCAAGCAGATGTGCTTCCTTACGGATGGTATTCATTGAAACAATACTTCCGGATGCCTGTTGAAACTCCTCGCTGATGAGGGTCATTGGTTGGATGCGGTTCTTTCGAATTTCTCTGAACAGCACTCGCTGGTCTCTACCTCAGAGTTTCGTTGGTATGCCGACACGGGGCACATTCCGACAATCACTGCTCACCTTCCACTTCTTAATCACATAGGCCACTGTTGATTTTTGGTACTTCAGGTCGCTAGATATGTCCCTTAAGGATCGGCCACATTTGTTATACCCGATAATTATACCTTTCTCGATTTCAGAGAGCTCCAAACTGCGAGGCGTCTTGCATGCGACTAAAGCCGATGCTGTTTCCTACACGATATATACCGGCGGAGGTCATGACGTACCTTAGGACCGCAGATATCGTCATTTGCATAGGTGCCCAAATACTTATTGGTAGTCAGTGTGTGTGTATATATATATAAATAATAACCATAAATTGAAATGAAAAGATATGCTTTTCAATTAAATTATTTAAAATTTTGAGAATATTATATGTATATATGTGCAATAATAAATCAATAATTAAATTTCTATTGCTTCAGCAATTATTTTATTTTGCCATAAAATAATGTGCAAATTTATTTACAATATCAAAGCAGTATAATTTATTTGTAGTTATTTTATTTCTTGTATCTTCCTTTCATCAAAAAAAAAAA
>JAPMOQ010005281.1:0-20879 GCA_026543055.1 Argiope trifasciata | reverse complement strand
ATGAGCTTAAAACCATTTATATCGGTAGCAATCGGGTTCAAAGGTTTTGAATCCAGCTCATTCGATGCTGTCAAACAAATCTAATACGATATGCTAATAAGATGACTCTTATTACCGTATCATTGAGGAGGAATGCTGTGTTGGCTAATGGCAGTTGGCGCACGTTAAATATGTCGAGACTGCAAAGTCCTCCAAGTTCCCATCACAAAACGTTACCTCTGGGGGTACTGAATCAGGGATGAGTTGGTCTCTGATTTGGATCTAAATTCCGACTTGCTGATGGATGAATGAGAGTATTAATGAATTCGACCACCTCCTAAAAAGGGTTGTGTCGTGTGTGTGAGCTACAAGTCAGACTTCTGCCCTCTGGGTGCTCAGGGGTCTTTACCCTCAGAAGCTACTGCACCCCCTTTCCGTGAAAAACACGGACACGACAACAACATTGAGGATGAATTTTTGTTTATCGCCATACATATGAATAAGTCAAATGTTGGAGTAGCAGATAGATGGATCGACTGAACTTTTGAGATACTGGTTGTCATTGTGTGTATTCAAGTAGATGTGCGTCATTCATGTTTTTATTTTTCATTCTGATTACGAGATGTAACCACAGTTTCCCTCGCTTTATATAGCATATAATGATAGAGTAAAGATTGTTTATACTGATAATATATTATTAGGATTCTCATAGGGATTTCTGAACATGCGAGTTTCAAAGCAGGGGAAACACAGGGATCTTTAAAACAGAATTTGCTTCCTGGACATTTTTCTAGTCCTTCATGTAGAGTCGGCTTTCAGCCGATACTGCCATTTTACAAAGCGTCTCTTGAATTAAGTAGAGAAATGGAATCGGATCAGGAAATAAGAAAATATTTTCGAATGAAGTTACTGGGGCTAAATTAAGATAAAGCTGTAGAAACTAATTTGGAATAAAATTAGATTATATATTGTAACGATTCGGCTTCTTCCCGGTCTACTCGTGGTGGTTTTTTTTTTTTTTTCTCACGCACCATAATTGCCAATTCCAGATTGGACTCCTTAATGGTTACGTTTTATGGCGATGTCATTGCTTACAGGTGGAGAACCCTCCTTCTAAGAACGGACATTTGACCCTTTAGAGGGATTCCAGATAAAGGACACTAATTCTTTCAGAATGGATATAAAAAAAACTATTTATTGCATCTCGTGACTCGTTTCATGTTCGTTCCGAATTCTCGCATTTAATTTTAGAAAATGTGATTAAAATATTTTATTTTAAAATTGATTAAACATTTAAAAAAATATTTATACCACAAAAACGTTAAAATAGTTGAGAAAATAATTTTTTAAAATTAAGATGGTGCAACATTATTTGTACTACATTTTTAATGGTTATTGCAAAAAAACGCCAAAAATTAATTAAAATATAAAACCTCCAGGTTGGTCTCCTCAAAACTTCTTCGCTTAATCTGTCATACAGTTGATACCTCTGAGAATGAATTGCGTGTCATTTGTGTTTAATAGCTACAAAATATGAATCTTTCACTTGGATTTAAAATTAAAAATTAATCTTAGGAAATGTGATTAAAATAGTTTCTTTCAAAATGGAATAAACATTGAAAACTTATTTATACCATAAAATCGATAATATAGTTGCGACACAGATGTGCAGCCTGCTTTGTTTCCCGTAATAAACATTCCTGCGGTCAATGGTAGACCATTGAAATTTTGCTGAACGACAATTGGAGAATCACCAGCCCAAATGCTCCAATGGGGAGTCGAAGGAAAAGGAGGGAGGGTCGAAGGAAGAGAGAAAAAGGCGAGGTTTTTGGAGAGCCGGGAGGGTGACTCCGAGCGTTCGAGAGAGAATTCCACCCGAGGAATTCGATGGATTACTGGAACTAATCCCGGTACTTGCGCTAGACTATACGGCTGGTTAACTGTTCTCCTGATTTTCTCCGGAAGATCTCGAACTATTAAGAAACTCGAACAAAGAAAGAACTATTCTTGTGGTGTTCCACATGGACACTTTATTTAACCTAGATAGTATTTTTTTGTCTGTAATTTAAAGCTGTAATAAAGTACTTAATTGTTAAACGCTACCCTTTATTTCTTCGGACCAGATTAAGACGTTACAATATATACACATACACACTTCATTTTCTTCTGTGGTGACATCTTAATAAGCCAGTAACTACCACTAAACATGGGTGGCCATTTTTGAATAGTGGATAAGTTACTGGACTTCAAACCCGAACATGGCGGGTTCGATCCTTGGCGGAATTCAACCTACGTATTGGCACAATTCCGCCAACACATACGCCAAACTTCCATTAGAGAAATATCTCAAAAGGTTTTCAAAGACTCACCATTATTTTGTCTGCTTTTGCTTCACTTATGCCTTTGATAGCCAAAAGGCATTTCTTAGGGGTGAAGGCAACCGATTCGACTGTGTAAAAACCAGCTTCCTGCAGCTTTTTGACGTCGCCAGCAGAAATGCCATTGCCCTGAAAAATATAAACAACATTTTATGAAAATTATATATTACTAGCCGCCTTTGGCGACAAGCTGGTTCGCCATGAGTAATGCGTTCTAAAATTTTTAATTAAATCACATGTTCATTAGCCTGGAAGTCATTCCAGGCATTGATTGGCCTGAAATGAATATTTTCCTCAAGATGATGGACGGAAAGATTTAAAAGAACACGTTTTCCTAATAAAATTCTTTAATTTTATAAATCAGTCAGTTTTAATTATCGGTTATGCTTCCAGAATTATTAAAAATGTGCTTTTCGGTGATGTTGCCAAAATGTTAAATACGTTTTTTTTTAAAGAAAGCAAAAGAGGGAAAAAATTATTGAATTAATGATGCAGATATTGCAAACGATTATAGAAACCTTTGCTTTGCATTTATTTTTTTTTAAAGTATCACATTTTATATTTCTTTTATTTTATCCAGTCACGTGCTGAAAGTTGCATATCTTTAGATTTGATATGCGATGATAGTTGTTTTTTTTATTTGAACTTCCGGCATTGTTTTATTTTATTTTATCCAGTCACGTGCTAAAAAAATGGTTAAAATATTTCTTTAAAAATTCCTTAAAAATAGAAGCTTGAGTTATACATTAAAACACTGATACCATTAGAAAGCTAATTTTTTAAATCTTTAAATTGGTGTTAAAATCATGTTTGTTCGATCATACTTTCGGAAGTTATAGCGGTAAAACGTCGACCTTTCGCTTCAATTTTAATTAATTCAAATTCTAATTAAAAATTGGAAAAAGGGGCTCTGAGGTGCACCTCCAAGGTATACATGTACCGAATTTGGTAGCTGTAGGTCCAACAGTCTGGCCTGTAGAGGTAACTGTCTGGCCTCAACACACACATTGAGCTTTATTATAAGTATAGATATATACACATACATACATGCATACACGAAAAAAGTCATTACTAAGAGAATTAAAAAATAATTTTGTGTCGCAATACTTTCAGAAGTTATCGTAGAAAATTTCAAAATGTTAATTTTTAACTAAAATTTCAAAAAATTTCTTCAAGGTACACTTTTTTATCCTCCAAAGTAAATACGTATATACCAAATGCAGTAGTAGCTCTAGATTATATGGTCTGGTGTATAACAGCACTAACACACACACATTCATTCCTATACACAAACATATATTCATTCAATCCTATGCACAGTCACATATTCATTCAATCCTATGCACAGTCACATATTCATTCAATCCTAGACACATATTCATTCAATCCTTGTCACATATTCATTCAATCCTAGACACATATTCATTCAATCCTTGTCACATATTCATTCAATCCTATGCACAGTCACATATTCATTTGATTATCAGCCTTGGAGAAATTTTATGCCTTGATTGGCCTAAAATTGATATTTTTCTTTAAGATGATGGATGGAAAGATTTAAAAGAATATGTTTTAATAATATATATATATATATTTTTTAAAAAATAAATGTAAGTTTTAATGATTGATTTAGAACAGCCATACTCAACCTTTTTTATATAGGGGCCACAAACACGTTTCAGTCACGGTAGCCCGGGCCGCAAGTAAAAAATAATTAAGTGTATAAATGAAAAAGTAGTATCAACCTAATGAATTATTTAGTTTAATGTAAAAAAGAACTTTTAACAAAGACACTTACTTACTTATATGTATATCTAATGAGACTTTTGGAACTGAGAGCATTTTTTTAAAACTTTATCAATATCTGGCTTGTCGTTGCATGCTACTCTTATATCATCCAAATGGGAATCTGTCAGTTTATTTCTATATACACTCTTTGTGTATTTCAAATTTGAAAAAGATGATTCGTACACATACGTTGAGCCAAAAAATGTTAGCATTATTTGGGCACATCTTTGCACGCTTTTATATTTTTGGGGAACAATGCTCCAAAATTCCACATATTCCCTTTTTTCTTTGAAAATTACTTCCAGGTTGGTGTCATTTTTAAAATCAATAAATTCATCACACAACTCCGAGTAATTACAATTTAAAACTGAAGCCAACTCAGAAATAGTTGGTGTCTTTAAATGCCATGGATTTTCTACAAGTAACAAACAATTTTTTTATTTTTCTGAGATCTTGAAACCTTTTTTGAAATTCGTTTAATAGTGCAGTTATAAAATTTGAAATTATGGAGCAGTTTTCTTCTGAAATGTTAATACCGTCCTCTCTGGTTTTTATAATAGTTGGAAAATTGTGCACCTGTTTGTTCTGTATTTCATTATAATAAATACTTAGCTTTTCCTCAAATGCAAACACTTTATTTGCCATATTGGAACACTATGTTATTTTCGCCTTGTAGACTCTGATTGAGATTGTTTAGTTTTTCCGTAATATCACATAGAAAACCTAAAAGACACCACCATTCATCGTTTTGTAATTCTGGGTACCCTTTATTATTTTATTCTAAAAATAGGATTATTTCATGGCGTAATGAAAAAAACCTTTCCAAAACCTTTCCTCTACTAAGCCATCGCACCGAGGTATGCAAAAGAACGTCGCTGTGCTCACTTCCCAGTTCTTCAAGAAGGGTTTTAAATTTTCTGTGGTTCAGTTCTTTTGCTCGTATATAATTGACAATATTGATAACTGTTTTCATTACAGCTTCTATTTCTGGTTGTACAGCACGGGCCGCCAAGTTTTCTTGATGGATAATACAATGGAATGTTATTAAATTGCTGCAATTATATTTTTTCTTAAATAATGAAATGAAGCCATTTTCGGATCCAGTCATTGAAGGACAACCATCTGTACACAAACACACGATTTTTTGCACATCAATTTCATGATGTTCTAAAAAATTACAAATAGTATCAAGGTAATCCGTGCCTCGGGTTTGACCTTTCATTGGCAGTAATTTTAAAAAGTTTTCATGAATTTCATTGTTTTCTGTACAATATCTAGCAAACACCGAGCACTGCGATGTTGCTGAAATATCGGTGCTGGCATCAAATGCTAAACTGAAAAACTTGCATCTTCTTAAGTTTTTTAATATATCATCGGAAATAAATTAGAAATGTCTTCAATACGCCTGGTGCAGGTTGAATCCGAAAGCTGTATTTTTTTTTATATCAGATACTATTTGTTTTTTGTTACTGTATTTATCAAAAAGTATATTAGCAGCACTAATAAAGCATTCCTTTACAATTTCCGCATCGGTAAATGGTTTCATATGCTTACCAAGAATGTAAGAAATTTCATATGATGCTTTTGTTACCGCCGAGTCTTGTGATAATGCCGTGAACATAACATTTTGTTGCTCATGCAATGATCTCTTAAAAAAACTCAATTTCTCATTTCTCAAAGACGATCCGGGAGGAAACGTTTCATCGAAATCTTTATGTTTTGAAGTGAAATGACGAGAAATATTGTATTTCTTCAATATGATACTTTCCCGACATATCAAACAAGTAGCTGCGTTGTTTTTATTTGGCACAACAAAATAATCAGATTCCCACTCATCTTGAAACAATCTATTTTCACTTGATATTTTTCTTTTATACTTCGACGACACTCCTGACATTATTTTGAAAATAATAGGTATACTTAATTTACAAAATAAAACTATTATTTGGCAGAGGACGCGGGTACGTACACAAATTTAGTTTAATAATTTAGATTAAATTTATAACAAGTTTAGTTTCGATCGACAATCAAAGCGACACGCACTTAGGTCCATGGATCTTACGGTCTGGTCACGCGCAAACACGAGCGGCGGGGCAACTTGCCAATTAGTAAAACACACGTCTCATTACACATGACAAGCAATGTTTAGCTTCGCAAGTCGCCCCGCCGTCCGCGTTTGCGCGTGACAAGACCTTTAAGGGGATTCCCGACGCCGCGTATTTCGTATCGTTCGCGCAACCATAGATTACAGACCTTTAAGGGGATTCCCGCGCCGCGTATTCCGTATCGTTTGCGCAACCATAGATTAGGATAGTTTGCGTTTCCAATTTAAGCAAATTATTGATATCGCTCACATTCCCATACTTCCCGTTCAATTACCAACTCTTTGAAGGGCGCGAAATTTGAAGTTGTTTACAAATAAGTTATAACTACCTAGTTTAATAATTGGGCCAACCAAAAAGCCTCCGCGGGCCGCATGCGCCCCGAGGGCCGCAGGTTGAGTATAGCGGATTTAGAAGATCAATTGATATAACAACTTTTGGTTAAAATATTAGTTAAAATATTTTGTGAAATAAGACAAAGCAAATTATGAAGAAACCTAAATCTCATTATTCATCAATACATTGTTTGACTCAAGCCACATAAAATGTAATTATATACTTCATTTAAACCAAGTTAACAGTACTAAACAATATGTAGGCCTATTACTAATGATTTACAAAATAGCCATTGGGCCCGAATTTCAATGTGTTTCCTGTATAAATTCGCACATTTCACCATAAATAAAGCTGATTTATTGAACTAATAAAGTAGATATTGCAAACAATAATAGAAACCTTTGCAGGGCATTCATTTTTTTTAAAAATATAACGTTTAATATTTATTTTATTTCAAATAGTCATGTGCTAAAAGACATTTTTTTAGATTTAATTTGGAATAATTGATTTATTTTTTTAAAAATTTGAACTTGATAATATGATGGCAACACATTGATAAAAGCTCATTTTTGCCTGCATTTAATTTTAATCTGCATGCTTGTGCAGATTAAATTTTACTGTTTCGACCAAAATATACTGTTGAAAAATATTGTTAAAATATTTCTTTAAAAATTCATTAAAAATAAACTTAAGTTATAAGTTTAAACTAGTAAAATTAGAAGGTCAATTTTTTAAATATTTAACTAGCTGCAAAAATCTTGTTTGTGCAAAAATATTTTTGGAAGTTATAGCGGAAAAATGACAAATTTGGCTTAATTTTTAATCAATTAAAGTTTGAATTTAAAATTTTCTCCGAGATGTACATTCCTGGTGTCCAAGATATACACTTGCTACATTTGGTAGTTCTAAGTATAGAACTTTATAATATATACATATACATACATTCACATATATATATACATACATACATATATATATATACATACATACATACATATATATATATACATACACATATATATACATATACATTCATACACATATACATACATACATATATATACATATATACACACATACATATATATACATATACATACATACATATTTACATATATATGCATATACATACATACATATACATACATACACACATATACATACACACACATACATACATACACATATATACACACACACACACACATATATATATGCCTATTTTAAATATTATATTCTCTTTTTGACCTAATTCTTGCCTTATTATGATTATGCAAAAAACAAAATTACAATCTATAAGTAAAACACTGTTTAAAAGTTCTTAAACCAAATAATAATTTGAGAAAAGTAAATATTTTTTTCACATAACTGTTTATTATTGCTATATTTATATGATTAACTAGTGAATAAATATTAAAAATCAAAGCAGATGGCAAAATGCTGCACATGCTGAATATAAAAAATAGTTAGATAATTTTGTATAATGAGAAAGAGAAACAGAAAGAGTAGCAGATTTAAACAATTCAGATTCTGATGTAAATAACAGGTTATATACATCAATACAGGTTGTAAATAACCTTGCTCTTTGCAGCATTATAAAAACTTCTTTAAATGTTCTGTACTTTTCCATTATAGCAGAGCAGGCAAAAAGTCGCCCCAAAATGGAGACAGTGTGCTATTGCCAAAAAGTCTGCTTGGGGAGATTTGCGCCAGTCCCAATTTTCATAACAAAGAGGATATCTATACTTATAATAAAGCTCAATGTGTGTGTGTGTGCATGTGTTGGCGCTCTACAGGCCAGACCGTTGGACCTACAGCTACCAAATTTGGTACATGCATACCTTGGAGGTTCGGAATGTGCACCTCTGGGCCCTTTTTTCGAATTTTTAATTCGAATTTGAATTAATTAAAATTTAAGCAAAATTTCGACGTTTTTCCGCTATAACTTCCGAAAATATGATCGCATAAACATAATTTTTACATCAATTTAAAGATTAAAAAATTAGCTTTCTAACGGTATCAGTTTTTTTAATTTATAATGTAAGCTTCTATTTTTAACGAATTTTTAAAGAAATATTTTAACCATGTTTTTATCACGTGACTGGATAAAATAAACGAATGCCGGAAGTTCAAATTAAAAAAAAAATGTCATCGCAAAATAAATCTAAAGATATGCAACTTTCAGCACGTGACTGGATAAAATAAAATAAATGTAAAATGTGATATTTTCTTTAAAAAATAAATGCAAAGCAAAGGTTTCTACAACTGTTTGCAATATCTATATCATTAACTCAATAAATCTTCTTTATTTACGGTAAACCTGATGGAATTTAGACAGGATATGCATTGAATTCCCCTCTTAATGGCATATTTATGTAATCATTTGCAATATCTGTATCATTAATTTAATACTTTTTTTCCCTTCCTCGCTTTCTTTAAAAAAACATATTTAATATTTTGGCAACATCACCGATTTTTTTTTTATATTTTGGAAGCATCACCGATGGTTAAAACTGACTGATTTATAAAATTAAAGAATATTATTAGGAAAAGTTTACTTTTAGAACTTTCCGTCCATCATCTTAAAGAAAATATTAATTTCAGGTCAATCAACGCCCGGAATTACTTCAAGGCTAATGAATATGTGATTTAATTGAAAATTTTAGAACGCTTTACTAATGGCAAACCAGCTGGTCGCCAAAGGCGGCTAGTACTAAATAATCCCACATTTCAATTCTTCTTTCAAAAGAAACTCCATCCACCATCAATCTAATTTTACAAAATTTGGGGGGATTTCTTACTCTCTAAAAAAGTTAGATCTATCTTTTAATCATTCTAACTAGCTGAAATCTTTGAATAAATAACATACATTGGCTTTTTATTAAAAAGGTTTATTTCTCGTGGGTAAAAAGTTTAATTCCTCATTCGTAGGTACTTAGGTTACTATTTTGCCACGTCTAAATGAGTTACTGATAGGCATACAGATTATAGTTACTCTGATTTTTTTAAAATATTTAAATTTCTTATGGTATTTCACCCCTCAATAAGCTAATAAAATCTCAATAATATAAATTGACATTGACATACAGCCATTAAAATAAATAAAACCTTTCTCAAAATCAATTTTTCTTTAAAATTAATAAATTCTTGTAGCATATGTATGGCTGTGGTTGTCTAAAATTGCACATATCTAGTTTTAACATTCTTATTTTCTAATTTGAAAAAAGAAAGGTATGAATCCATCTTTGTGTATCCTTTAAAATTACTTTGATATTTTCCTTTATTGATCCTAAAAAATTCTCTTTTTTTTTCCGAAGCTCTCATCATTTTCTAACGTGTTTAGAATTACTTACAGGAATTAGAAATTAAATTTAAATATTTTTATCTTTTAAAAAAATTATGCCAAAATCAATATTTTAGACAAAAAGAAATCAATAAAAAAATAACGAATATAAGTGTTATATTATAAACAATATATTCCTAGAAAGATTCATCAAACCTACACATTAAAACTAATTGAACTTCTTTAATATATTGAGTAATGCTGAACGAAATTAAATAAGAATATTTTACGGCCTTTGGAAAATTTTTGGCAATCTTTTTGTCTGTAAACATTGTTCAGAGCATATTAGTATTCAATTTGCAATAACTTTTTACATTCCAAAGACTATTCAGCTTAGCATCTATAAAGGCTTTAGTAATTCTTCAGCATTCTCACATTAATACTCTTTCCCTATTGGTGCAATTATCAAGTTAAAAACTGGTTTCTTTTATAAAAGATTAAAAAAAAATGCCAAAATCAATACTTAAAACACAAAGAAATCAATAAAAAAATAACTTGAATAAAAGCATGACATTATAACCTTAAAAAATGCTATATATTATAACTGATAATATCAATAAATTGTGGTTTTCCTTCTATGACAAAGGAAATTACAGTTACAGAACTAATACAACGAATTTTTCAATCGTTTGCATGTGAATGACTTGCATATGATTCGGTTTATATTTAGAAGCACACAGAATCTTTACCTCTAATTTTTTTATTTTCTGAGGTCCATATTCAGTATCTTCTTCTTCGACTTCAACTTCAGCTTCCTGCATAGCAGCAACAGACATTGTTTATCACTGTCTAGGAAAAATTGCATACATTTCAGTAATATTATTAGTAATTAACTATAAATACATATTTTACATCATTTGGCATCAATTTCCTGAAGGAAAAATTCTTTATTAACACAGTTATAATGTAAAAATGTTTAAACACAATGTAAGTATGCAGTTTTAAACATTTTAAACCTGTATTTTGCTAGCTGTCAAAGTTCAGACAAATTCTCCACACTAAGATTTTATAGCATCTAAAAATTCTTCATAAGAAACTGCTGACACATTCAACTATTCCCCAGAAAATGGAAGAGAATTTAAAAAAAAAAAAATTGACTCAATAGGCAGATGTTTTGAGCAAACAACTGTGTTTTATGTACAGATCTGCTAGAAAGTTTTGAGATCCAGAACATTATTTATGTAAGATTATATCTCTACAATTTGGTAATTATGAATATAAAATCATATAAAATGTTTACTTTCCTAATTATATCAGATTTTGTTCAATTACATTTATTGAAATCAAAACAACACAATAATGTTATTTTTTAAAATTACTATGATATTGCAGGTGTAATTTATTTTATATTTTCCTTTATTGATCATTAAGAATTCTTTTTTTTTTCTCGAAACTTTCATCTTTTTTTAATGTGCTTAGAATTATTTATGGACAGTGTCTTATTGAAAATCAAATTTAAAATCATGCAGAAATCAATACTTTAAACATAAAGTAATCAATAAAAAATTATTTGAATAAAAACGTTATATTATAAACTTAAAAATTGCGATATATTATAGCTGATAATAATTATGATTTCCCTTCTATAACAAAGGAAATTAAAGTTACAGTAACAATACAAAGTGAAAAGAATTTTTCAATCAATTTCTTTAAAAGAATATCAGACCAATTATATACAACGTTTATAACGATCAACTGACAAATGTTCTTTAATTTCTGTGTCCAGAAAACAAAAACGAATTCTAAGATAAAACGAAAATACCTGAATTTCCTTCTATAAATACTTAATCAGCTGTTTGAGTAAATATGTAAACACCTAGGAATAAAAGCACATTAAAAAATTAGTTCTAAAAGTTTTTCTGTGTTTTATCTTATAAATCGTCCGCCAGAAATAATGTTTTGTTTACTTCTGAACGAGTCCGAGGAAGCAGATCTGCAATGTTAAAGACCGGATATGATGAAACTATCTATTTATCCTTCGTCGTACCGCAAGATCGGGTAAACTCCATCAATAAAAATAGTATATTGCTCGCAGTATTATTGATAAGTTTTTTTTTCTTCCTCACTTTTCAACTTGTTTAATTTTTTTTTCTTTTGTAATGCTTTTGAACAATAGCACATTTGGGATGTTTGAAACCCTAGTTCAGCAAGGTGGTTAATTTAGTTTTACATTTCAACATATATATATATTTTAATTTAATAAACTTTGTAATGATTTTCAGGCTAAATTTTTATTTTAATAGTTAAATAAAATATATATGCTTTATTTATATACAACCACGCTTATATACTGCAATACTGTGGTGCAACGAAAAAGCAAAAATAAATTCGTGCACAACTTAAAATAATTTGTTACTGAATTGAGGAGTTGTGTAAAAACTCAACTCTGTTTCGTTGATGAACGAGCGTTCGACAGATTTTACAAATAGGCAATTAACGTTGCATCTGCTAATCTACGATCGTTATATTTAGAATGAAAAAAAGTATAAATTTCTTTGTAAATGTTAATATCGTCTTACTCTGGGTTGAATTATTTTTTGAAGAACACACCTAAATTTAAGACTGCATGACTTCAATTTCGCTATAGTCATCACACACTGGTCAACTTAGGAGTGATCTTTTCTTTATTTTGAAATACTTAATTTCAATCAATGAAGGAAATGCATATCAGTTTAAATATTATTGATTGAATTATATCTTTTATCGAATATGATCGATAGCACAAATGATGATATAAATTTAACTATGCAAAATAATAGCAATCCAAGAAATAAACAGAGTGGCTGTAAAATCACCAGTTGCATTAAGCCAAAAAAAAATGCTTTTTTGGTGACATAAACCAAAAGTATGGCTTTTTACAAATTGAGGGTCAATTTTCGAACAGTAAAGGCCTTATCACACGGTGATATATCCTCAGCAATATCCTCAGAACCGGTCAAGCAAGTTTTTCCTAAGCGACAACTTTTTCTATCCTGCTAGAAAATGAAGACGATAGTGATGAAAATATTGTCTCCAAACAAAATTCAACCAATCATGTGAAACTTTGAAGTGACGTCACACAAGTGACATCATGATGACGTCATTTTCGTTGCCGTTTGCTGATAGAAAGGGCCGACGATATTTCGCCGTGTGATAAGGCTTTAATATCACTCAAGATTTAACCAAATATAGCATCGTTATTGCCGCATTAGATGAAAATGTGCTGGATTTTGTAGTAGATATTTTAACAAATTCTCCAACGGATGGTAAATATGATATTTTGAAAAAGGCAGAACAGATTAACCGATACAAAGGAATCCAGACTTAAAAAATGCACATCGATCTTAATCTTGCTTAAAGTCCATCTGATTTATTACGGAAAATGAAAATTTTAGCCGAAAATTAAGTCTCCGACGAAGTGATAAAATCTCTTTGACTACAACGTTTTCAAAAACACTGCCATAACCATTTGTCAAAATGAATCCTTTGAACCAAAAAAAAAAGATATAGGGAAGGAAAGAATAAAATGGTATCAAACTAATTAAAAAGCCATATTAATTAATTATGTGAAACAATAATTACATTGAAAATACTAATTAAAATTTAATATAAGATGTAAAATTACATTACTACGAAAATTTGGAGGAAATAATTCTAAATATTAACTTCGGTTTTAAAAATATCAAAAGATTTATATAATCATTTTCATATATAACTTCAGAGTTAATGTATCGGATCAACGTTATCGACAGACTTCCCGACATGCGCAGAACGCTTGAAAATTGAACACAAACTGTTTGTTTGGTACATGACATGTGACTATAAATTGAACCCATAAATTGAAGCAATATTATCCATAAATACCGATTCACTACATAAAATCGCAGAAACGGCTGACAGAATCATCAATAGTTCGATCGAAATATGCTCAGTTGATAGACCCTGCCGGCCAATTAAGACTAAAGGCCTTATCACACTGCAAAATATCGTCTGCACTTTCCGTCAGCTATTTTCCATTTCTACCCTCAGAACCGGTCAAGTAAGTTTTTCATAATCGACAACTTTTTCTAACCAGCTAGAAAATGCCGACGATAGTGACGGAAATATTGTCCGCAAACAAAATTCAACCAATCATGTGAAACTTTGAAGTGAAGTCACAATGACGTCATTTCATTGTCGTTTGCTGACGGAAAGTGGCGACGATATTTTGCCGTGCGATAAGGCCTAAAGAGTGGGAAAATGAAGTCTCGAGCCTGCAACCCTCCGGTTCCGAAGCTGTCAACCTTCCAGGTCACCGTGGCCCAAAATACTGTCAAGAATAAAGTTAATGACGGTCATAATGTCATCCATTCTGTTATTACAAAAGTTCCACCTACAGCATCCAAAATACGTAGATTGGCGCCAGATGAATTGAAAATCGCCAAAGCGGAATTCTCCAACAGGGATTATGCCTCCCATCCGGCAGCCATTGGACTAGTTCTGTTGCTATTTGGCGATAGGTAGGATTGAACTCGGCACCTTATGGATGATGGACAGATGACATGACCACAAGACTAAAAGTGACCATACAATCTTGAGGATGTTATCTGGCTTATAAAGCTTCCATTACAAGGCCTCCTGCATGAAGGGGCTCGGGTGCAAGAAACCATTTGGGGAACTGAGTTTTTGTTGCAAAACACACTCAAACGTCAGCATATTTATTTAATGATGCATGATTTTGTTTTAACTTTTCACTAAGTCAGGAGAATTGCAATTTTTCCAATGCTTAGCACAGCAAAAGCGTTTAAGCATTATTCTCATATGATACTTAATGAAATAATCCTTTGTTTCATTTCAATTTGCTGAAAGAGGATTCAGCACTTATTATATAGGGGATTCATAATGAATGGGACAAAGAGAAAACATGATTGTGAACGTTATCATTAATAGATTTAGAAAATTCAAATTTACCTCAAAACTACATTTATTCAAGTTTCTGCAGGTGTTCATTAGGTGTCCTTCCGGTGGCAAGACAAATGTCTACAGTGTAATCAAGCTCCTGCCACACTGGCGATAGCATATCCCCTGTGATGGAGTTCAACACTACAGTTATCCACTGCTTCTTGCATAAGCAGCCGGTATTTTGGAACTGCTTCCCCCACCTGCTTATGTTATGCCGATGCGGTGGCTCTTCGTGCGAAAATGTCTTTGCACAACAATGACCGAGGAGGTTTTGGCATATTCGAAAATGCAGTTCGCTTTCTAATGCATGGACGACATTTTGTTTAACAGTGCCTCTAGCGGCGTATTCGTCATTCGAAGATTTTTCCCTGTTGCCAAATAAAATTTGTATAATTGTAGTTGCAGAATAAATTTGTTTCGGCTGAATAAATCTATTACGGCGCTATTCTTTTTGGCCCATTCATTATGAATCTCCCGGTATTTAGTCACTGGCGATGCAAAGGATTTGAAAAAAAATATTAATTTAGATACAGGCAAAAGAAGATAGCTGATGATTTGCGAGTCCAGTCGAACCCAGCCTCAGCCTCGGCTTCTGGGCGCTCTGTCTGAACATGTCTGACGGGATTTCCTCATTCATAAATTGACTTTTCTCGCCTTGTCGCTGCGATCTTTGCCTGATAAAGGCGTCAGTTGATGCTCAGCCAGCCACAAGGAAACAAGTTTGCAAACTTTTAGTACGTGTGACATTATTATTGTTCAGAACACCACTTAAATTTTTAATCATGGTGGGGCCAGCCTTAATCATGGGCCCCGGGTGCATAGCTCTGTCGCCAACTGCCAGCTCATGGAGTGGCTGGTGGGAGAGGTTTTTTCGAGTTATTAAGGATTTATTGCGACATTCTTTGGGAAATACGATGTTGTATTTTGAAGAACTTGAAACGGTTATTTGTGGGCGTGAACCAGTCGGCAATTCTATAACGTTGACTTACATCGGTGGACGGGAATCTGTTGGTGATTCTAGAGCTTTGACTTACATTAGTGGACGGGAATCTATTAGTGATTCTAGAACTTTGACTTACATCGGTGGACTGGAATCTATCGGCAATTCTAGAACTTTGACTTACATCGGTGGACGTGAATCTGTTGGTGATTTTAGAACTTTGACTTACATCGGTAGACGGGAATCTTTTGGCAATTCTAGAACTTTGACTTGTATCGGTGGACGGGAATCTGTCGGCAATTCTATGACGTTGACTTACATTGGTGGACAAGAATCTGTTGGGGATTCTAGAACTTTGACTTACATCGGTAGACGGTAATCTGTTGGCAGTTCTAGAACTTCGACTTGTATCGGTGGACGGGAACCTGTCGGCAATTCTATAACTTTGACTTACATCGGTGGACGGGAATCTGTTGGTGATTCTAGAACTTTGACTTACATCGGTAGACGGGAATCTGTTGGCAATGCTATAACGTTGACTTACATCGGTTAACGGGAATCTGTTGGTGATTCTAGAACTTTGAATTACATCGGTAGACGGGAATCTGTTGGCAGTTCTAGAATTTTGACTTGTATTGGTGGACGGGAACCTGTCGGCAATTCTATAACGTTGACTTACATCGGTTAATGGGAATCTGTTGGGGATTCTAGAACTTTGACTTACATCTGTGGACGGGAATCTGTTGGTGATTTTAGAACTTTGACTTACATCGGTAGACGGGAATCTATTAGTGATTCTAGAACTTTGACTTACATCGGTGGACGGGAATCTGTTGGCATTCCAGAACTTTGACTTATGTTGGTGGACGTGAATCTCTCGACAATTCTCGAACTTTGACTCGTATCGGTGGATTTGAATCTGTCGGCAATTCTAGAATTCCGATGTTAGAGAGTTTGAAAAGATTGATCAAAGTCATTTTTAAAATAGAATTAGGTTTCATGCCAAACTTTTGAATGATTTGAGGACAACATTTTCGACGTGAATATCTGGGCCAATCGGTCCAACGGTACAAGGACAAAAAACTATGTCTGAGAACCAAAGGTTGCCGAAATCATTCTGGCAACTGTTATTGGAGGTTTAATTGACGCCAATTGGCGACTTTACAAAGAAATCTTCATTGCGGCCTTTGGCCAAAATCATTGAGCTGATTCCTGGAAAAGATGGCAAGGCGAAAATATCATCCGCGCTTGTCGTCAGCAGTTTTCTGTTTCTACCCTCAAGCAGGTTTTTCATCACTGTCCACATTTTTTTAACCTGCTTGAAAACGCCGACGATAGTGACAGAAATTGTCTGCAAACGAAATTCAACCAATCACGTGAAACTTTGAAGTGATGTCACTTTTGTTGTCATTTGCTGAATAAAAGTGATTTTGTGATTGTTTCTAATTGAAAAGTCCTCTGACCTTCGTGATTTTATCCGAATTTTTTGCGTTTCTTTCAGTAGCGCCAATAGTACAAGTTAGCTACTGACGCATCAGAACCCTTTTTACGGGGTGAACTTCATTCACTCCAACCACATCGTAAATTAGACCTGGATTAGAGAACGATCACCTGTGAAACCATATCCCCAGTGGCATAACTCTCGACATGAAGGACTTTGAGACCACAACAGATTTATACTTGCGCCAGCTGCCACCACACTCAAAGGTCTTCGGAGGGGTCCAAACTCAAGGGATACGAATCGAAAACCCTACCATTTTCATGCGCAGGAATAAAAAAAACTGCGAATAATTGGATTTTTTTTCCCAATTAGTTGAATTTTTCCTGGTTTTCTAGAAATTAAATATTCTTGCTCTGTACGCGAAAACAATTTTGAATTTTAAATTAAAAAATAAGAAAATAAGAAAAGTTTTCTGAAATTTTGAAAATTGTGGTAGTCAAGCAGTTTGTACTAATTTAAATTTGCACTAACTTTTAAATTTATTGAAAATATCTTTTTTTCAATCAAATTTTGGTTATTTCACTACTGATATCATTATCAGAAATGTCACGCTGTTAGTGGATCCTTTAAAAGCAAAATGGTCCGTTTTGGGTTGGAATTTGCTTAAATGAAAAGAAAATCCTAACAATATTTAAGAATTTCTTGACTTTTTAAAATTATTCAATTCAAATTTATTTACCTCTCGTCTATACTTATAATAAAGCACAATGTGTGTGTTGGTGCTCTACAGGCCAGACCGTTGGACCTAAAGCTACCAAATTTGGTACATGCATACCTTGGAGGTGCGCCTCGGAGCCCTTTTTTCGAATTTGTAATTAGAATTTGAATTCATTAAAATTGAAGCGAAATGTCGACGTTTTTCCGCTATAACTTCCGAAAATAGGATCGCACAAATATGATTTTTACATCCATTTAAAGATTAAAAAATTAGCTTTCTAACGGTATCAGTTTTTTAATGTATAACTTAAGTCTCTACTTTTAACGAATTTTTAAAGAAATATTTTAACCATGTTTTTTTTTATCACGTGACTCGACAAAATAAGAGAAAACAATGACGGAAGTACAAATTTAAAAAAAACTTTCATCGCAAATCAAATCTAAAGAACTGCAACTTTTAGCACGTGACTGGATAAAATAACATAAATATAAAAAGTGATATTTTCTAAAAAAATAAGTGCAAAGCCAAGGTTTCTATAATCGTTTGCAACATCTAAATTATTAATTCAATAATTTTTTTCCATTTTTCTCTTTCTTTAAAAAACATATTTAATATTTTGGCAACATCACGGAAAAAAACATTTTTAATTTCAGGCTCATCAATGCCCGGAATGACTTCAAGGCTAATGAATATGTGATTTGATTGAAAATTTTAGAACGCATTATTCATGGCAAACCCGCTGGTCGTCAAAGGCGGCTAGTTTATATATATATTTCAGCTTGCGATTTACCGAAATGCTATGAATTATGTTAAGTTTTTATTTATTTACCCGATTATCACCAATTTTTTAAATATATTTTTGCCCCAGTTGTTTAGTTCCCTTTGCACAATAACAGCGGATATAACTGCTGTTCTATTTGCATTAGAAAAATATGCGACAGTCCTCAAGATAAATATATAATTTACACCGATTCATTAAATGTTTTACAATCTTAAAAATCATTCCATCTTCATTCTAGAAATCACCCATTATTTTCTAAGATTCTAAACCTTTTCAATAGACTTTCTTCCCGTAGATTTAAAATTTTTCTCATGTAGGTATTGTGGGCAACAAGAAAGCTGACAATGCCGCCAAATCAGCAACTACTGCAGCAAATATCAATATCCCTGTAAGTGATTTGAAAAAACACATAACTTTGCTTTATCTCTCAAAATGGCAGATACAGTGGGATCTGCTGACAGAAAACAAACTTCATAGCGTAAAACCTGGCGTTGAACCTTGGCCATGTCTTCCAAATAGAAAAGCGGACGCCATCTTAACCCTTTGGCGTAGGTGTTGGCGGAATTGTGCCAATACGTAGGTTGAATTCCGCCAAGGATCGAACCTGCGATGTTCGGGTTTGAAAACCAGTAACTTATCCACCATACAAAATGGCCACCAATGTTTAGTGGTAGTTACTGGCTTATTATGTCACCACAATACTCCCCTACCAGTGAGTTCGCTAGAGAGATGAATGATTTTATTGCGCCAAGTGTTATGGCTAGTGTATGAGAGTTGCTGCTGCGTCAAGTGAGTCTGACGACTTTTGCATTGCTGCGTCAAGTGAGTCTGACGGCTTTTGCGTTGGTGCGTCAAGTGAATCTGACGACTTTTGCATTTCTGCGTCCAGTGAGTCTGACGACTTTGTTTTGCTGCGTCAAGTGAGTCTGACGATTTTCCGTTGCTGATGGAGAGATGGCCCCAAGAGAGCTGTTGAAAATTCATCACGTCCGAGGTCATCAATTTGGCGTATGTGTTGGCGGAATTGTGCCAATACGTAGGTTGAATTCCGTCAAGGATCGAACCTGCGATGTTCGGGTTTGAAAGCCAGTCACTTATCCACTATACAAAAAGGGCCACCAATGTTTAATGGTAGTTACTGGCTTATTAAGATGTCACCACAACCCGTTTGCGAATAGGTCATACTAGATTCACCCACCGACATCTACCTTTTGGAAAAGAGGCACCAATTTGCATCGTGACTGTTCACCATATTCTCACTGAATGGCAAACTTTAGTAATCCATCTTATACCATTTTAACTACTCCAATTTCTCTGATTTGCTTGATAAAACACCACATGCTAATATTTTTGCTTTTTTGAAATCAAACCGTTTTTTATTTCCATATTTAAATATTCTTCGTGTTTTAAAAATGTTTTTACATTGCATTTTATAGCTGAAATGATATATTTTAATTATATCATTGATTATATTGATAAAACACCATATTAATTATATTCATAAGATTAACACACATTAATTATATTGATAAAAACACCACATGCTAATTTTTTTTGCTTTTTTGAAATCAATACGTTTTTTATCTCCACATTTAAATATTCTTCATGTTTTTAAAATTTTTTTACATTGCATTTTAAAGCTGAAAGGATATATTTTAATCCTAAAACAAATACAGTATGGCATAGCATAGTCAACACTATGGCTCTTGTGCTAATAAAATCCAAAAAAATCCAAATCCTTTGCACAATAATCCCAAGAGACCCAAGAAAAAAATGCAATTAACAGAAATATCTTGATTAATTTAACTGTTAATTAAATATTTTTAATTCCTATTTTAATCTTATATTAACTGCATGTTATTTGGGTCACATTCACCGTATTATTTAGTTTACAATCAGCAAATATAGTCATAGAGTAAAGATATAAACTAGATTTAAATGGTACTTTTAAGTACCGTCAGTAAATAAAGAGTTAAGAATATAACACTTATTTATACAAATTAATCACATTCGACTTCAAATCGCAATGTGAATAATATACAGAATTTCTTTAATTATTGTCGAATTAGATTTGTAGGCATAGATATTCATGCATTACCCAGCAAATAGTCACATTTAAATCAACTCCCTGCTTCGAAAATAAATAAAATTAT
>JAPMOQ010005276.1:0-17712 GCA_026543055.1 Argiope trifasciata | reverse complement strand
TGGAAAAACCCAAAGACTGACTCAAAAGTTCGGATCATTGTCTAACAATCGGCCCCCTTTTTCCAGCTTCCTCATCACGATCTCTTACAAATTAGTAATCTGATTACATACTACAATTACATATCCTACAACAGGACACTGAAAAATACACTTTATCTGCAAGAGAAAAATATGAATCATGTACAGAAAACGGCTTCATTCTCTTAAATGAAAAACAATTTTCGACAAAATTTCAATAAGGTTTCTTTAACCATGGGCTTTGTAAAAATGTCTGCCAAATACAATAATGTCGTCTACATAAAATAATAAAATAACATTATTTTCAAAAATATACACACAATTAACCCATTCTAATTTCTTAAATTTTAGTTTAATCAATTTATCCTCTAATTCATAAAACCATTGACGTCCACTTTGGTGGAGACCATAGATTGCCTTACGCAATTTACAAACTTTGTTTGGATCTTTTTCGTATCCATATGGTTGCTTCATATAAATAACAGTATCTAAATTTGCATATAAATAAGCATTAGTAATATCTACATGAACATGCATCCATTTCCACAAACATACACATATTGTGAAAAATAGTCTTACAATAGTAAAATTTACAACTGGACTGAACACCTCGTCAAATGACTCGTATTTTACCTGTGTATTACCTTGTGCCACTAAACGGGCCTTGTATCTAACTTTATTATTTTCAACATGTTTGATATTGTAAACCCAACGGTTTCCCAAGACTTTTGCATTACACGGAGGATCAACCAAATCCCATACTTTACGCTCCATCATAACATTTATTTCCCTGTCCATTGCATCGCTCCATTTAGATGCTTCTCTGCATTCAATTGCTTGTTTATAACTGTTAGGGATAACTATTTCAGTAACATTAGCTTCTTGTTGTATTTTAGTCGAACCTGAAAATTCCTGAGATTCGGCATCACCCTTACTAAAATCAAACATACTCGGATCAAAAACAATGTTGTGTTCTTTACAGTACCGTTCTATTTCATCGAATGATTTTAATCGAGTTGATGATCCTTCGATACCGTAATATATGTCAGCTCCAGTTACTTTCCTACCTGTTTTTCGAATCCACTTAACCTCTGAACATGGTGTTAAGCTTTGGTTATCCTTTGATAACTCGGATTTTACTATTGTAGTTGAGGGAGTTTCTAAAATTAAACGACTCTCTAACGAATTTGTTAATGTGTCGAAATCGTCCTCAAAATCATCATAATTTGGAAAGTTAAAACTAAGTTTAGGGTAACTATTAGTATTTGCTTTATAATCAATTCATTTCTTATGTTCGTCAAATCTCACGTTAATAGTTTCAATTAATTTACTTTCTTCTATTAACCATATCCTATAACCTTTAGTATGCAAAGCATAACCCATCATGATTCCTAGTTTTGCTCGCATATCGAATTTCTTTCTAATCTGCTTTGGCACACCAACATATGCCAAACAACCAAAAGGTTTTAGATGCGATATGGAGGGTTTCCTACCAGAATATTTTTCAAAAGGGGTTTTATTACAGTCTTTATGACAAACTCTGTTCCAAGTATAAGTGAAGCTAAGTAATGCTTCTCCCCAAAACTTATGCGCGATTCCACTAGATTTCAGTAGTGCTTTGATTCCGTCTAGTGCAGTTAAATTATATCTCTCTGCGACTCCATTCTGTTCTGGTGTATATGGATTTGTTATCTCGTGCTTTATACCCAGTTCTGTCAAGAATGAATTCATATCTTTATTACAAAATTCTAGTCCTCCATCTGTTTTAACTGCGATTAGTTTTCTATTTAGAAAACGCTCTGCACGTTTGTGAAATCTTAAAAATGTATGGAAAACATCCGACTTTTTCCTAATAGGAAATACCGTCACCTTCCTTGAGTAATCATCTATTATGCTCAAGAAATATTTATTACCACCCTGACTTTCAGTTGGCATTGGCCCACAAAGGTCCATATGCAGTAATTCCAAAGGATGTTTTGATCTTACGGCCCCCGTCTTTTTAAATGAGACTCTCTTAGACTTGGCTAATTTACATGAAATACAATGAGACTTATTATTATTAGTTAAACGCGGGAGACCTCTTACACTATCATTTTTACTAGTTTTCACCAGATAATCATTATTTATATGACAAAAGCGTTCATGCCATATATCAATTGAACCACTTTTCATTTTATTAGGTGCATTACTAATTAAATTAATTTCTTTACATTTTGGGATAATATAACGAGTAGGTTTAAAATAATACAAATTTTCTCGACGTTTTGCTGAAAACAACTTTTTCCAGTCTCTATTAAAAACATTAATTTTTCCATTTGTACCCACAAAGTGAGCACCTTTACTTTCTAATTTGGAACCGGATATTAAATTTCTCCTCAACTTGGGATTAAATAAAACATCAGACAATGTAATCTCATTAAAACAATCCTTATGTTTAACTAAAAATCTAATTTTACCGATTCCTTCTATTGCACAACTTTTGTCTGCCGTTGCTAACGACATTTCCATATCCGTGACTGGTTTGAGATCTAAAAACAAACTTTTGTCATTACAAAAATGGCTTGTTGCAGCCGTATCTATAACCCATACACCTTTATCAGAGTTTTCTTCAAATAAGTTACAACTAGTTACAGATATCTTATTGAGTTCTATTAAGCTGCATTCAGCCTCACAGAATCTTAATTTTATTTTAAACTCTGTATTTAAATTTTCATTCAAAGGCAAAACAGATTTTTGACGAGAGTTCTTATATTTACAGTTTACCTTAAGATGACCATATTTATTACACAAATAACAAGCACCAATCTTCTTAATAGTCCGTTTCACATATTTAATAGATTTACGGTCAAATATCTTACCGTCCATTTTCTGGTACTCAGCTTTACCCCTAAGATCTCCAGGAGTTGTACCTCTACTGTCAGGAACCGAGTTCGCAACACCAGGAACAGCGATCCCATCGGGAACTTTCCGGGACCTTCTACTTGATGTAGAACTGTAGAACACAGTCTCTGTTTTCTCCAAATCTTGCTTCATCAGCTGAAGTATGTTGGCCTCGAGTATCAATTCCGCCTCTATTTTACGGGCTGTGAAATCCTCGTCCTTCCATCTGTAAATCTGTTGAACCGTAGACTGGAATTCCTGCGGAAGCCATCTAATTAATTGAAATCCAAGATACAAGTCATTTACTTTATGACCTGCCTCTTGTAATCTGGTAGCCGCCGTCTTTACTCGAGAGATGAATATTCCCAATTCCTCTCCTGGTTGGTATCTTGTTCCAAAAAATTCATCTAAAAGCTGGATGACACGGGCTCTGGTCACTGGTTCAAAGTAATCTTTGAGTATCTTCCAAGCTGATGCACCATCAGTCTTGTCCGATATCAGATTTTTCAGTTCCGGACTGATATTAGTGTAGATCAATGTGTAACTGCGATCTTTACGGAGTTGCCAATCACATTTTTCTTTGTACGTAGCATTTTCGTCAGCATCCGATTCGGTCTGTATAATAAAGTTCCAACATCCATAATGCATCAAGATTACCTGCATGTCACGCTTCCACGTATTCCAATTATTTTGGGTCAGCACTGGAATAGGGTTGTTTACCTCCATCACTGCTCAGAAAGAATTCGACTGAACTGCAACACTTCTTTATATAAATGTACTGCGTTGCCTGTTTGAACTGCTAAATCTTCCTCGACAAAGAGCGTGGGCTAACTGGGCCCATAACCACTCTGTTAGATTTCCGGATAAATTAATCCGAAATTAGCAAAGCTGTGCAGTGGAATTTATTGTCGAGGAAGAATGATAAAAGCATTTTTCATAAAAGTTCATATTTATTTAAGTAATAGTCAACAGGCTCATTCTTAGAGCAAAAAGAAAAGAAATAATACGTTAAATCTCAAAAATAAATTAATATTACCACATACTGTGAATAAACTTTAACAGATTCGAATTCGACCATTTAATCTAAAAACGCAGCGATTCATCTTAAAAATTCCTAAAAGGCAAGCCAACCGCATGGTCTTATATCATCCGAGCCTCATTCTAACATCAAAACCCCACAGATTTTAATTCCACACGTATTTATACTAGTTAAGTATGCGTAATTTGCATAATAAGTGCCGCCAACAACAAATCACTAAACTTTGAAAAGTCGGATTCGAATCTTTCAGTTTTGTTTACATGAGATCATGGATTGGAAGTGGAAAAACCCAAAGACTGACTCAAAAGTTCGGATCATTGTCTAACAGAATCAAAATAATCAATAGAAAAAAATAGTCAATAGAAAAGGAATCCGGATGGAATTCCTTTTCTATTGACTATTTTTTTCTATTGATAATTTTGATTCGGTTGTCTTATTTTGTTAATTAATTTATATTCATTTGTATTTTAGTTGTAGCTGCATTTGCGCTCTCTAAATACAATGATTGATTTAAAAACATTTTAATTCTTAAAACTTGTTTAATCAGTAATGATTTTTTAGTTTCGATTCCGGTTTTGGTTTCGTTTCCGTAGTTACTTCTGTTTCTGTTTCGTTTAAATAATTCTTTGAATATAGTATTGTGGATTTGTTTCATTAATTGGTTTTTATTCATTTACCTTTCATTTTGTGAACTTTTAGCGTGTAATTCTGAATTGAGTTTTAATTTCGATTTCGACTTATTTGGTTTCGTTTTAATTTTGTTGATCAAGAAATGTATTTTGATTGTTTTAATAATTTTGATTGTATATATATATATATATATATATAGAAAATACGATTACAAAAAAATTAAAAGACTAGCATCAAGAAGAACTTACAGAGAGCCATACAGCCCAACTAGGCAGCTCCTAGAGAATGTAAATTTGATTCAAATTGATTTCAAAATTTATTAGTACTTATTAACCCTAAAAACAATTCGTTATGTATTAAAACTAGCATAAGATGTATTTTTTATTATTTAATAAAAGCTTAGTCAAATTAAAAATTCCAGATACAAATGTATAATAATGAATTATAATACACAAAAGTTATAAATTACATATGTTCAACAAAGCTTGAACTTAAGATCACCTGATCGTAATGCCAAGATTCAGTTGCCAAATCTAATAATTCTTCACATTCATTCGACAATGTGTAACTGCATTTCTCCGAAATGAGTTTCGCTGATTCAACGAAATTACTTAAGTTAACGAAAATGGTCGACAAGAGTCAATAAAATATTTAACTGAAAGCAAATAACCAATGCTTAAGTTGAAACATAATGAGATAGTTGAGACTTTGACCAAAACGTACACAATATTTTAAATGTATAGGACAAAACTGTATCAGCAAGATTTTCATAAATATAATTTTATGTTTCGAATGTATTTGTTTCTATTCAAAAATATGTAACGGCAACTAATATATGTAAATTTAAAAAGTTTGTTTCTCACAAAAATTTGCATCCATCAATTTAATTTGACTAATTATGACTGAAACAGAATTTAGTT
The DNA here is from genome assembly GCA_026543055.1 of Argiope trifasciata. NCBI lineage: Eukaryota > Metazoa > Arthropoda > Arachnida > Araneae > Araneidae > Argiope > Argiope trifasciata. Next base: position 12,225 of record JAPMOQ010005276.1, on the reverse strand, counting down.
TTAGATAAATAATTTTTTTGCAAAATAACTAATCTTTTGAAATACGAATTTACTTTACTTAGTAATTAAATGAAGTATTCTATTTGGGATGATTCATCTTATTATGTTGTTATTATTTATGCCCATTGTCATAGATAAAATAGCTGACGAAGTCCGGATTTGAACCTTCCAGCGGACACGGCCGTCATACCAACATGAAATTTCGCGCGTATTTCTCACTTACGCTGTAGTAAAATGTAGATTTTCAAAGGCGTAACTATTAAAATTATATTGTAAATAGCTTAGGATTAATAACTACAATCACTTTAAACAGTTTTTTATTTTTTTAAAAAAGCAGAAAAAATATAAACATAAATAGCAATAACAATATAAAATGATTATAGGTTAACTGAATTGATTTAAAAATAATATAAAGGAAATTGCCAATATTTTGACAGAACAATTTTCATATAAATCATAGAAGTGCAAAAAATAATGCAGAATTTATGTATGAAAATGAAAAAGTAATTGAAAGCCAGATATGAAAAGGAAGAAAATAGTTTCATTGTTATTTCATTGCAATTTGAGCAAATGTGTTTACTGTACTCCAAACATATAGATTTCTAGCAAATCTCACTACTGACGCTTGTGATTCTAGTCCGCTTTTCTTTTTGGCAGAGTTTGCATTTTTTCCCCTAATGCCGCATCTTCCACTTCTTCAATGCCTAGTTCTTCTTTTCTCTTTAGCACCTTTAATTTTAGCTTACTTTGTAGGGACTAGGGTGATTTCATTCAACATTTTCTTTCGTAAGTGCAATTGCGAACTGTCGCCAGTCTAAAACAACACATATTTAATTGCAAAATCATACAAAATCAGATGTAACAAAAACTTACATGAACGGTCGCGCGTATCACTAAAATACAAATATCTGATAGGCAGAGACCTTACCTTATTAACACCACAAACTTACGACGACAACTGAAAGTCGGTGAAATGGAAGAGGAGAAATAGCCAAGGATAGGCGTTCCCAGCGCCACCAGATTTAAAGGTATGATACGAAATTCCTATCTAGTGTATCTCTCACATACGCGCGCCCGCTGGAAGGTTAAATTTTATTCCATCATCAAGGCGGTGTATGTTCTTTAAATCTTTAAATAAATCAAAACTATGCTCCATGTGCATTGAAAGAATCACTTAAAAAATCCTTTAAAATGCATTATCTTAAAAATAATATGAAAGTAATGTTAAAAAAAAAATCTCACAATTTTTTCAAAAATTGCCTCAAACCAGAAAATATAACAAAATCAAAACAGATTCTTCTACACAGTATTTGCGTGTAATACATTTATTTTTTTATTTCAAATAAAACAACAAAATAATAAACAAAATTTCAAACCGGGAAAAACTGCTCGTTTCTTCCACTTCAAATGCACGAGCACTTTTTGGAACTAAGAAAATAAAATACACTTCAAAATCCTTCCCTAAAATACTACTGATCCAGAGCCAAAATTCACGTAGTTGGAATAACTTCGAATACAGATGAGATTCTTTTATTTGATAAATGTATATTCAAGTTAAATTGTATTATCCAGTTAAAGGATTTGTTTTATTCCGAGAATGTTTACATGAATAGTAAACCGTTTTGGGACTTCTGAGCTCGCCCACCAGGAAGTTGGGATGGGCTCTGGAAAATACGTTAGTAGCATGGAACATAAAAGTTCGATCGCAAATATTGGGATTTAACTGTGATAATATCTTAAATATTTTTTGGTTTGACATTTTTGTGAGAAACAGCGTTTTTTATATATTTTTCATAATTTTGTTTCACATGATCACTGGATATTTACCAAATCATGAGATAAATACCAATTCATTTTTCAGTAAAGCAATGGTAAAGAAAACCAAATTTATTTTAAATTGCGTATTTCAAAATTGCATGCTTATTGTGTTTTATAGTATGCACTTTTTTTTAGCTAGCAATTATTTCAAAAATTTATATGCAACTAGCTGGTACCCGGTGCTTTACTGCCGCAGAAAAAAATAATATTAAGAGCAATCAATCAATAATTTGGCAATGTTTTATCGAAATAGGATGAACGGAACGACAGTATATAAAATACGAACAAACAAATATTCATTTTTATTTCTTACATTTGTGTTTTCTTTTAGAGTTGTAAAACTTGGTGTTCTTTTAGAATGGTAATGAAATAACATATTTATTGTATTTCGTGATTCATTTCATATTTGTCAGAATTCTCAAATTTAATTTTAAAAAATGTGATTAAAATATTTTCTTTTAAAACTTACTAAACATAATAATTTATTCAATAACATAAACATTAATCCTTTCGTTAATGCTCTGAAAGAACATTTATTCGTTGTATCTCAGGATTCGATTAATATTAGTTCAGAATTCTCAAATTTAATTTTAGAAAAGGTGATTAAAATAGTTTCTCTTTAAAACTGATTCAACGTAGAAAATATATTTATACTATAAAATTGTTAATATAGTTGAAAAGATAATTTTTGAAAATTAAGATGGTGCAATATTATTTGTACTAAAATATTTTTGGTAGTTACTATGTAAAAAGCTAAAATTTAATTAAGATTTAAGACTTTAAGGGTTGGTCTCTCCAAAACTTCTCGTATAATCTGTAATGTAGTTGTTAACTCTGATAATAACTTGCGTGATATTTGCGTCTTATAGCTAGAAAGTATTATCCTTTAACTTCGATTTAGCAGTTCTACGGAATCTATTGCATCCTTGGCATTTGGGGATTAATTCTTGGTAAATAAATGCTGTTGAGATTCGTTTTTTTTAAATTTGAAATAATTGTACTATCTCTACAGCCATCCAGTAGATGTAAATAATAAGCTGACCAAGCTAAGCTGCGCGGTTTAGGAAGGTATAAGAGTCATACAGACAAACATTCATTTTTATTTATATAGATTTATAACAGAGCTTTAAGACAGTGCTCTCAAACTGCCTTTATTTCGCCAGTTTCAGAGCACCGTCTTTGAATGATCACATATTTCATAAGATGTAATGAATGGATTCAGAAGCTTCTTCCGTGTATATATCATTGAAATCAGCATATCGTTCAGTTATGCAATATTACTCAGCATTGGATGATATTATATTATTCAACATTAAAAGATATTATACCATATTTTGAATATCGCTTAAAATTATACAATAACATATGATTTGTATGCTACCAGGGCAATAACATATTCTACAATCAACTGCTTTAACAGTTTTATATCCTTGAAATATGACACATGCAATGAAACTCCAGGTCAGTCCCATTTATATATGTATCAGGTAAATAATTAGCAGTTGTTTAACCGTGTGTTGGTGATGAAGGAAGTAGACACTTAACATTTGTAACCATCAAATCAGAGGGATTGATTTCCCCTGCATACTCAAATGTCTGACGTCTAATAAATACAATTCCTTGCCAATGGCGAACTAATTTGGGAAACAGTCTATTAGCTTACACAATTTGAAAGTAAGTAACAGATGAGATGTAATTAATACCGATTATGCCATTTGTACCAGAAAACTGATTTCGTAATATAGATGACTTTTCTAATGCCCGATTTAAATCAAAATTTAACACACAGCCTCCAAGAGTTTGTATTCTGAAGATCGCATATCAAACAATTTTATTTTTGAATCATCGCTTTTACATGCTTGAGAAAAAAATCAATAGAACTTTCAACCCCACTACAAATTGGGTTCCAACTACAACACAAATCTATATTTTAGATGTTAAATACGTATATTAAATTTTGCTTAAAGCTGATATCATTTTGTTATTATCACATTAACTTATGCTTAAGAAGCTAGACAGTATTTTCCTGATTGGATTATGTTCATAATTCATTTGATATAAATGAAGACATTTTAAAGCGTCCGTCTAGTTTTAAGCAATTTTGTGTTATGTTAACAGACAAACAAATTTTTTTAAAATCTGGCTTTAACATGAAGATTGTCAAAACCTCGTTTCTGAATTCTTTGACGATTACAATAGTTGTTACTTAGCGCATTTATAAGCCCATTGTCAGATCTGCAAGTGATTTGAGCCAAGTGAGCGTCTCCTGTTTTTCAGTAGCGTCAACTACGGTCAAGAGAACAACTTAGCTATTTCATGCGTCATATTTTGATTGTGGAACCCCTTTTTTCAGGGGGGGGACACACTCACCCACCTTACAGAGAGAACACAGAAAAAGAATAACTATGTCCAGAACGGGGCTCGAGCCCGAGACGCTCCGATCACAGAAAATAAGAGCTACCCTTAGGCCAGGACACCGTCACAATATTTGTATTTTTTATATATCAGAAAATTAAAAATGAAATGTTTTACTTTTTCATGCAATACTGTTTATTTCCTCTGAAATGAAAACCTATAGAGATATAACGAATTTTAACGAGATAAATATTTTGCAATTCCACTTTATTTCAAATCATTTATTTTCTTCAATCATTTTTCATCAATTCATGTTGTAATTTATATTTAATCACTTTTTCAAAAATTATTTCTGAAGAATTAAAAAAAAAAACAATTTTTGGAAAGGAATAGAATTATTAAAATTTCAACCAAGAAACCTTGCAGTTTCATTATATGATACATTTGCAATTTAATATTAATAAGGTTATACCTTATTAGTAATATATATGAAAAGGAATTTCTGAATTCTTTGTGTAGATTTTAATCAGAGGATAAAAACACAATGTAGGAATAAACTTTTAAATATAAGATATTCTAAGAAGAACAATGCCTTTAAAAAGCTTAATATTATTGAGTCTTTTTTCAGAAGGATATAAATTCCTTTTAATTAGCATTTAGTAAATTGAATTCCAAAAGAAACTTCACTTTTAATTAAACTGGAATTACAGTACCAAGTTATTAATCAAAACGTACGTAATCTCACTTGCACAGCTTTCTCTTTCGTGCATAAATCACAACGAGAGTAACGGTTTTTTTTCATATAATACTCATAAATCTCGGCGAAAACCTTACTTCAGTCAAGTTAGTATTGTTTTTTCCTCTGTTCTTTCGTCGAGATCCGAAATTAATAAGGAACCATCTGCAGTCAAAATTTTATATTTTTGATTGATGCTGACAGGAAAGTTTGATATGCATAAAAATCAATTGAATGGAATGAAATAAATGGTAGTAAGTCCCATTTAAAAAAAATAACTGCGTTATATATGAAATGAAGGAAGCTTTTACTTTAAAAGAGCATCGAAATTATTTAGAATGTTAACAGTAAAATGTTAAAATTATATTTTCAATTGACGGGTCAAATTTGGAATGGTGTCAAGAATAACACGTAAATTTTTGTTTAAATTATTTGTATTTTTATATCTTTTCCCAAACATTTTCCCTATTTTCCCCAAAAATTTAACCGATTTCTCCATGAAATGTTCACTATTTTTTTCTAAAATTTCTCTTATTTTAACCTAAATTTTCACTGTTTCTTAAGATTACACCCTATTTTACATAACAATATTTCCTGTTTTTCCTTTAAATTTCCTCATTTTTCTAGTTCATAAATTTCTTCATTTTTCATTTAAAACTTCTCTATTTTCCTCTAAATTTTTCCCTATTACTCTCAATATTTCTCCCTATTTTTCCATCATTTTTCCACTATTTTTCACTAAAATTTTCACTATTTTCAGATTTATCCCTACTTTTCCTATCAGTTTCCCAATTTTCTTTATTTCTAAAATTTCTCTCACTATTTCTCCCTAAAATAATTCAAAAATTTTTGTTCAAATTATTTATAATTTTTTTTATTAGTTTACAACTTCAAACTAAAAGATTTTGTATTAATACTAACATAGAAATCATATGGTATTGATAATATCACAGATCAGGTTTCTATTAATATTACAAGCTGTAATTTCTTAATTTAATGCCATCTTCTATATTATGAACAATTATGTATTGTGAGCAATTGTTCATTATGATTTAATAGTTTTATTTACCGCATCAGTTTGAAATGTGAAGAGAATTTAGCTCTTGTGAACAACAAATCAAATGCAGTTGAAAAAATTCGATTAATTAAATGCTATTTGATCATCATGTCGGAAATTAACTAAGTTTAATATGATGAATTTATAAAGTTTCCTTCGTTTGTGGTGCGACCCATCTCTCTGTTTTCATGTTTACTTCTGAACATGAGTCATCAATCAATCCAAGAGGTGATAGCTCAAAACTAAATGATTTTATTTTTATACTGATATAATTGAACGGTGAAAAGGGTATCTAACAATAAAAATGTCAATTCGAATCAGAATTAATCATTTTGCTTTATAATCTAATGCTGCGTATACACTCGGCCAGTTATAAAACGGCCACTAGGCAGCTCTTGCGTAGAAAGGCTGAAAAATGCTGTTCGTCTATGCCAAGTAATTGTCCCAACGAGACTATAATTGTTGAATTGTATTTTTAACTACTGCGCATGCGTTTGTAGAATTCGGTGGCATTTTTTAGGATGGAAAACTGGTCGTTTATCATACATTAATTCCAACAGTTATTGCTCTTGTCTACAATTTTCTAGATTCAGGCATGTTGATCTTTTATTTATTTCCAAATGTTTTTTGTACCAATAAACATATATATCATTTTGGCAAAAATAAAAATTCGGGGACGCCAAAACGACAATTTATAGCCAGGCATGAAATGCTCTTATGAAATTTTGGTAAACATAAATCAGTCCTGTCTGCTCATGAATTGTATTCTGGTCATCTTATAACTGGCCGATTGTAACCTCGACATATAGATCTTGCAACTAACCATACGATAGTAAAATAATCTTCTGATTATCGCGGTTATTTTTCCATAAAATGCAGAAAACAGTGTTCCATATAAATGCAGAAATAATTTAATAAAACATAATAGATCTTTAGAATTCTTTAGAAGCAAGGGAAAAATATTATTTTTTTTTCCTTTATTTAAATTGTTCTGAATCAATAAAATCTATCAAAGCAAAAAATGTCTGTCAATTTCTCCTATTATTCTTTTTCATGTAAAAATGCAAGAAAAGTAAATAAAAATTCCTAAAAAGAGCTTGCTGGCTTTCCAACATTTCAAATGTTTGAATGTTTTCCGAAAAAAATTACTGCGCTAGACTTCTTTGAGGTGTACGTGCACACTAGAATATATTTCTTTTTAAATTTTAACATTAGAAATTCAATTTTTTCCACAGTAGGTCATTAATATATGTTTAAACTCATTTCATTGAGAAAAAAAACTGTTACACTAATTATTAATTTATTTATAAATATTTAATGAGCATATAAGTATATTTTTTTTACATATCTTAAATTCTAATTTGTACCGATGCACAATTCTAGTTCGAATTTATGCCTAATGTATTCATATTGTCTGTTTTAATCAAGTTATAAAAATATATAGGTTTCTTTTTTTACCAATTTTTCATCAACGATAAATAGAAAAAGCGAGATTTTTCCTGTAATTTTAACTTTTAAATAGCCATCAAAAATTTATTTCTATAAATATAACTTTGATTGAGGCACAATGCATCTATTGTTTCATAAAGGATTATTATGATAAATAAATAGCTTTATTTGATTAATTTCTTGCTATGATTTTTTAAATGAAGCAATGTAATGGAAAAATGTCATTCTTCATAAAATGAGTTTAAGAAAAACCGAAACCAGAATATTGACAACATCTTGATATCGTTTGAAAGCTAAAAGACCAGAGAATATTTTGAAGCAATAAAAATCGATATTTTGAACAATTTTCGAAGTTTCAAGTGTGTGCGTAGACCTTAAATGCTGCTGATTCAAAGCTACTTACACCTAATTAACGTTCTGGAATCGTTTTAGAACAAAGATTGGGGTATTGTATTTGATAAATGGGCTACGATGCTTAATTCCATGGACGGAAATAACAGAACGCCATAATGCACTGCAACACTCCTTTCATATTGAAGAAGTTTAACTGAATATGAAACTCTTTGAAAACAAACGTACTCTCTGCGCGGTGTGTGAATGCGCCCCTCGTAAAAAGGGGCTGTGTAAGCGAATGTGAGGCATGAAATATCTTCGTCGTATTCTTGGACGTAGTTGGCGCAACTGAAAAAACAAGCACCGCTCATTTTCGGCTTAAATTTCTGACAGATAACTGTCATCGAACTTATAACGTGCCATAAGTAACTACATACATAGTAATTCAAAATTATATAAATATATATATTATTATCATCTATATATTAATTATTATCTCGGTTGCTAGCTGGTGTTAAGGGCAAGTAGCATATCTTAAATCTCAATTCTCATGTATCATTAAATAAAACACATTTTGTTTTGCTAAACAGAAGATAGAGAAATTTTAATTTTGAACGAATATCTTAAAATGGCACATACAAATATAAAATATTTTATAATCTTTTTTGGTTGTATTTTATATTTTAAGAATAAGTGAAGTATCTTCTGCTTGTTTGGATTTTCGGACAAATACATGAGCCAGCAAAGCAAGCCTTATGACGAGTTTCAAGCGATAACGCTAATTACAAGACGGTAACAGCAAAACTTATTTATCTTAACTATAAAATCTTGGAAGCCTTATGTTCATCAAGATGTAATGGTGGAATCAGAGACTCAGTTTTCCTTTTTAAATCATAGAAATCAACATGAGGCAATATTCCTCAGTTATTCCAACTTCGTAAATTATTCAAATTTGAATTGTCTCAAATATTTTATAATAATGTATATTTATGTGGTTTCTGATGTCACTTGCCATTGGACAAGCCGGCTGTTACAAAAACAGTGATTTAAGGTATCCGACTACGTTCCAAGAAAAGTTTTTGAAAAATTGGTTTTTTATATTTTTTTGGATGGGGGGATTTTTCAAAAACTATTTATGGTTTTTAGATGTATTGTAAATTTTAAATACTATAAATACAAAAAAAAACTGAATTAAAAATATAATATATTTTGAAAAATAGGAAAATGTGTAGTACATTTTAATGAAATTGAACCAAAATGGCTAACACTTTACACAAAATTGTAAAGCAAAAATCCTATTTTTCTTTGTACTCAAGTCTTGGGATATAAAGATAAATGAAACGTACCAAACTCTAAGAAAAATCTTAAGATGTAAAGAAGTTATTGGTAAAAATATACGTATCTATGCATTTTTCCATTAAATCACAACAAATTTCTTCTAAAAACACCTACAAGTAAAAAAGTATTTCACCAACAATAAAACTTTTCGTTCATTTCACTTCATTGCCCGTATTTTTAAAACACACGCTGCAATTTTTATGTAAAAACCTCATTTAGGTTTTGAGTTATCACGTTTACGGTGAAGAATTCATATGGAAATTGAAGTTTTGAGAAAACTGGTCAAATACACAGTTTAGTAGCAAATATGTGAGCCTGATTAGGAATTCCTTTTCCTAGAAAAGATAAACTGCTTAGGAAAGAGGAGATTCTGAACTACAAGAAATAATAATAATAATAAAAAATCCCTAATGTGTTCGATAGCCAGTGATTTTAGCGTAGTCGGATATCTTAAGCCGATAGGTTGCGCCTCTTGTTTTAGTGGCGGCAACTAGGGCCACGAGTACGACTTTGCCACTCACTCAACACTCATTAGTTTGCACATCCCCTTTTTACAGAAAGACACATTCACATTCCTCAAATAAAAAATATAAAGAACAACCATGCCAGTAACGGGACTCGAACCCAGGGCACCCAAATCCTGGATAAGTCTGAAATATCTTAGATGCAGTGACAATATGAAAGGAAAGCTAATCTCGATTTCCTGCACTCTTTCACCTAGAAAATAAGCAAAAAGGAAGTAAATATAGAGAATTTCTAACTTTTAAGTAATGTGAGTGAATCCTCTAAGGTTTTCCCGCAAAATTTCTTATAAACTTGCCATGTCAAATAAAGCATTACATGGTGCGGGAGTACAATACTAATGGAATAATAACTTTTGGCTTGAATTTAGTATTTTTACTGAATCTACCATATCCTCCTTGGCGAGATTTTTAGTGACTAAATAATGGTATGCGTTAATAGCCAAAAAAAAAACGAATTTATGTTTAAGTTTTTACCAACCTATTAAGAAACAGTTTACCACACAACTCTACTCGTAACCATAAATTCGCTTAATAAATTTGATATAAATATATAAAATGTATTAAGTTTTGTAGGTTTTTTTGAAGTTTTTGTAATTAGTAAGTAAGTTACTGTGTTTTTGAGTTCCCGCGTTTGCTTATTTCTAAAAGTACAGATCGACAGACAATCAATCCTTGGTTGAATTTGGTCAAAATGCCAAAAGTGTCTACGCTATCGTTAATAAATATGTGTGCCGGATATTACTTATCTCTTCGTTTTGTATTTATTGTGATGGGCAGAGGAACTTCTACAGAACAGATTTTACTCAAAATTTGATAGAACTGGGCAAATCTGAGTGTATAGACAGCTTTCATTCGTCTAGCTCAAAGACGGTTTTAATTATCTTTATTACAGACAGACATTTTACAAAGCCGGCATCTTGGTATAGGGGTAGAGCCTCTTTCCCGTGATCTGGACCTTCTGGATTCGAGTCCCAGTTCGGGCGTGATTGTTCTTCTTCTGGTTCTGTCTATAAAGGGGCTGTCTATGCAAATGTGACTCATGAAATAGCTGAGTCGTACTCTTAGCCCTAGTTGGAGCTACTGAAAAAACAAAAGACTCTCACTCGGCTTAAATTACTGACAGAAAATTGTCAGCCGACTTGTAAAGTGTCATATGTCAAAACTTAAATAACATGAGTTTGGTATTCCTGTTTTTGTAGGATTTTCTTGCTATTGCATGTATAATCTCCTCATAATGCAATAAAAAATGCTAAAATGTATTTGTATTTCTCCACAAGAATTGCCATTTTCAAAGGATAATTTGAGATTCTTCTCACTGACCATACGTGATATTTTCCTATTTTCTATCTGTAAAATGTGTAAATGCGCCCTCCTATGAACGAGGATTGAGCAAGCGAATGATACTTGAGGGGCAAATCGTACCCTTGGTCCTAGTTGACGTCACTAAAACAAGAGATGCGCCCGATCAGCTTAAATCACTGTCTGCGTAACAGTAGGCTTGACAATGGCAAGTACCATAAGAAGCAGCAACATTTTACTTTTTTTTTCTACCTTTCAAATTCGCCAAAGCCTTTATTAGAATTGCTATACTTTCTGTACATACAACGTATAGGAGAAAATAAAAAGATGAAATGTTTCACTTCGTCATGAATAATTGTCTGTTTTTAATGTTTAAAAATTTTTCATGTGTGGGGGATCTTATATCAATTTAATGAAAGTTAACGATTTTTTGTAACTATACCAAATTTTTAATAATTTACATTTAATAAATAATAATGCTATCTAATTATTATCTACTAAGAGAATTTTTCATATCATCTAGAAAAAACTTTAAGGTTAAATTCACAACAAAAGCATTCTCAGAAACTCTGTAAGCACATATACCGGCGAAAATATTTGGTAAAACAGCTTCAATTTTTATTAATAGCTCCCCAGAAAATATGTAATATCCATAAATATAAAAAGCAATTTTAATTCTAATTTCTTACTTCCAACAATTTAATAAATGTCATCAATGTTTTTTTACTACAGAATAAAACTAAGCAATGCATTTCTTTTAGTGATAGATTTAATCATTTGCCAAAAAAAAAAAGTTTCTTTTTTTTCAACTAGGAAATAAAAACCGTTTCATATGCACTTCATTAAGGAAATGATAATTAATGATTTAATTATGGAAAGTTGCTATCTAAAGTGCAATTATTCACAGTTGAATACATTTTATTTTCCGATGATATCGAAAACATGTTGAGAATTTCAAAAAAAAAATATTAATCTAGATCTGTAAAATTACTTCAGGAATCTGTTGAAAACGAAGCTTTTCTTTTTCTTTTTTTTATACGGAAAATGTTGTAAAAAATGGTAATCAGATATCGAGAAAAGCGTTTTTTGTGATATGTTTCTTTTTTCAGATATGTTTGTTCTTTTTTTATTTATAATGAAACTATGTTTATTTTAAATACTCCAAGTAAGAAGATGAAATACTTCAGAAAAATTAAGAAAAGGTCATCTTGAAGAAAAAAGATTTTTTTTTTAAATTATTATTTAATATTTTTTATGATACATTCTATTTTTGTTCTTATGTTAAAAATAAGTCGACAAAAACGTTTTGGAAAAAA
>JAPMOQ010005265.1:0-10094 GCA_026543055.1 Argiope trifasciata | reverse complement strand
GATTGTTACAAATATGTGTATGATTTATACAAAAATGGGGGGGGGGTTATATAAATCTGTTTATGCGTTTTTATGGGGGATTTTTACAAATATGTGCGTGTTCCTTTATGTGGGATTGTTGCAAATATGTGTGGGATTTATACAAATATATGTGTGGGATTTATACAAATATATATGTGGGATTTATAGAAATATGTGCATGTTCCTTTATGTGGGATTTTTGTTTCTTTTTAAATCCTTAAGCTTTTCAATACTATGTTTAAAAAGGACACGCCTGCTTTTTCTGCTATATCTCAAATTGCGTGAGCTTTACTAATGTACACAAATAATTCACCAATGAATGTACATTGCTTACTTGTTTCCTTTTTCACTTTTTAGTACTTGATTTTTGCGTGAACTTTATTAATGAACACAAATAAATAGTTCTATTCCAATTATGTCATAACCAACACTTAAAAAAATGATTTAAGCCTCATTACAAATTTTCTGTGCCATTCCTTGTTTCACCTCATCCATTTTGAAACAATCCTTGCACTTTTATTATTCCTTTAGAAATTTTGTTAAATTTATGTTTCTAGAATAATGTTAGATGTCTAAAAGATGCATGAATATTTCTTTTACAGAGCTACAAACTAGCTTTGAATCTCGATCCGAAACTTGCAAAAACTCATCAGAATTTAGCAGTCATATACCATATAAAAGTAAGAAACTTGTATCATTAGTCTCTTTATTAAGAATGTATAATTATTTAAATAAAGTTTTATGTGTATATTAATAAATAATCAATCAAAAAATTGACAATATAAGCTAAGTAAGAAGTTTAGTTTAGTTATATTAACGTCCCGTTTCAAAGCAACACGAGGGATATTTTTGGACGGACCCCGTAATTTTGAACCACGGTCAGATGACGAGGACGACACCTGAACTGGCACCCCCCTCTCCACACCACGCCACACCTGTGGGAGGACGTTTGGTCTGACAGATTTAACGTGCAACAGACCCCCTCACACGACGGATCTTCGGTGGAATCGAGTCTCGAACCTGAAACCCTTTGGTTCCGAAGCCCAGACTTTACCACCAGGCCACCGCGGCCCAGCTAAGTAAGAAGGAAAACAACATAATCAAAATGACAACAAATAGAAATAGAAAAATAAAAAGAATTCTTTTTCTATTTGTTGTCATTTTGATTATGTTGTATTCCTTCTTACTTAGCTTATATTGTCAATTTATTGATCGATATTCATTCTGTATTTTAGTAGTAGCTACATTTGCGCTCGCTAAATATAGTGATAGGTTTGTAATTTTTAAATTTTAAACATGTGTGAATCCAAAATAATTTTTAGTTTTGATTCCAATTTTTAATGGCATTTTTGTTTCGTTTACTTAAGTATATTAATTTAGATTTGTTTCATAAATAGGTTTTATTTCATTTAGATATCATTTTTGTGAACTTTTTGTTGTTTGATTCCGAATTAAATTTTAATTTCGATTGAGATATAATTAGCTTCGTTTTAATGTTTGATGATTCAATAAATGAGTTTTAATTATTTAATACTTTTATGCTTGGTTTTCATACATTCCTTTTGTGGAAAACTTAATTACAGTAAAAGCTCTTTATTCGCGGGGTATTTGTTCCATAAATATACTACGAATACAGAAACCGGGAATACGGAAGGGTCATTTATTCGGGATTAGAGGGAATACGTTCCTAGATGACAAAATTTAAAAAAATACATAAAAAAAATCAATTTAATTGACAGTTTTCGAACATTTTGATTCATTATCTTAAGGCTTAGGTAATGGTTTGAAGAATTTTCTCTTGCTTGGCAGTTTTTACAAAACTCCTTCAATTCAGACGGATACGCAGCAGTCGCATTTGCAATTTGCCTCTTAAAAATAAGACTTCGTTCCATAGACATTCATAAAAAAATCGCAAAGCTCATTTACCATTCACTCAGATTTTTCAAATGAAATTTCACGGTTCCAGTGCTTTTTGAAGCCTCTTCTTCAATGGGCTGTGAATTTAACATTTCCTCCGAGTCAGTTTCAGTCAGATCTTCATCTTGCGATTCAAACCATTTCTGAATGTCACTTGATTCTATCTGTTCGGACCCATCTCGTCCTATTCCATTCGAGTTTTCGGCTATGTTCGCAGTTTGCATTTAGCAACATACTTTAGACAATGTAGTAATAAGATCTATTTTACTTTTTTTCATGAGTCCATTGAACGGCATTTGCAAAGGATATTGGGTTGGAATCCTTTTATTATTATGTATGTATGTATGAGATCCGCGAATAAAGAAATGTTTAGCCGCGAATAAAGGAATTGGGGCGCATTTTTTTAATACGCGAATAGTGAATCCTGCGAATGAAGGAAGCACGAATAAGGAGCTTTTACTGTATATTTATAGTTCTTTTAATGTCAACAAGATGATAGCCAATCACACCCCTGGAAAAATCCCGTTTGTCGAATGCATCCGAAATAATCTGTGATTTAATATAATGGCTTGCCGAATTTCAGTTTTCATTTCAATACAAGATTTTTCATTTGATTTATAATGCAAAAACTAAACCACTAGAGATGAGAAGAAATTCACAGGTGCTTGTGCTGGAAAAGTCCAGAATAACCTGCCACGTAAATATTTGAGGTGGGCTTATATTGTGATGTCACGCCAATGTGGAGATTGAATTTTGCCAAGGATCGAACCAGCGACTTTACAATTTGCAGCCGCGTAACATATCCGTTAGCAAAAGGGAATACCAATGTGCAGTGGCTGTGACTAGCTTATTAAGATACCACCACATATCCGACATTTAAAAGAATTCGGAAGGCTATTCATATTTTCCAATTGAATTTGTTTTCTACCAAAGGACGTGCTCCCGAACGATGTGTGCCAGTAAACAATCTCAGTCGGTGGAAATGGATTAAAAAATCGTAACCTTTGATTCTCAAAAACAGGACGTACGCTTAAAACTGTATGGCTTAGTTTAGTTTAGTTACATTAACGTCCCGTTTTGGAGCAGCACTGGGGCTATTTGGGAGACGGACCTCGTCATTTTGAACCAAGATCAGATGACACCTGAGTTGGCACCAACCTCTCCACACCAGCGGGAGGGCGTTTGACCCCTACGGATTGAACGTGCACCAGACACCTCTCACACGACGGTCCTTCGGTGGAATCGGATTTCGAACCTGCAATCCAATCAAGCAGAGACCTTGCCACCAGGTCAACGCTGTCTAAAACGGCATGACATATCGCACATGTTGGACATGGTTCATCAAATAAAACGTGTTTATGGTGGAATCGGGTATGATCAATGAGTAGCCGAGTTCATTTCACATCGAGTCCACTCACTGGGTTGGTAGACCATAAGCGAATCCCTGGTTGGAGTGAATGCAACTTGTTGGAAGTCTGTTGATCTCAAGATCTTTGCCACAAATTGCTGACTTGGCGAGCAAGAAATGTCTTTGTATCGCCAAGTGGAAGGTGTCACGTCGCAAGAAAAGCAGCCAAGCATGGATGGGGGTCATCGTTCTTTGATGATTTGGATGAAATGTCGACAATGATGTTTTAAAATTCTTTTATTGACTGTAGAAAATTGCGAAATATTTCGGCCATGGAACAACTTTGAGAAATGCGAAATCTCAGAAAAACAAAGAAAAGAGGTTATAGCAGTAATAGTTTACAAATAAAGTTTTCACGAACAAGCAATTTTTTCTTCTAAAATCCATCTTTAAATTTGAACTTTATTCAAATAAATGCTCTACATGTTCTAAGTAGAGCATTTGCAGACCTGAGGCTATCGTTAATTAAATAAAAACAAAATAGTTTGATATTATCTTGAAAATTCATGTGTCTTTAAGAGTGGAAAGCTTACGTTTTAAGACTAAATCTCCTTTCCTTCGTTTTACACAAGAATTTATAAGTTTTGAATAAGGCGAAAACGACAGTTTCAAATAATAAACTTAGGATCAGAAAGAAAATTAGTTTATTTGAAACTGATTACTTCATAATAAATATATTATTATTTGATATAAATAACAAGTAAAAACACGAAATTCAGCAAAAAATCAAAATACAAATTAATTGGTAAATAGTCAACATTAAAGATATTTATCCCTGTTATATTCTTTTAAGAATTAACGAAGTATTTATTGGAATCTTTGTAATAATTCATATATCCCACGTTTAGTTACCCAGTCATCCTTCTTACAGATATACTACATATAACGTAATACCCACAAATGATTAAAGAATAGATGTTTCCAAAGAATTTTAATAAATTGAAACTCAAAATTATTTATCTGACATCGATTACTAACTGAAATTATAAGTGAAATTAATTTTCTCAAAAATCCTGATGTAATTTAGTTGATCCATCAAACAAACACTGTACAAGGCAGAATGAGACTTCTGACTGGGAACTCTTCAAATGATAATGATACTTCCGACCGGTTCTTTTGATACCAAAAAAACACGGCACTTTCCTTCACCCCCAAAATGTAACAGAACATCCCGTTTTCAAGCCCAATGACACGACCCCCGATAACAAGGCCAGAATACATACGTCACAGAAATTGATGACGTCGTTTCGAGAGGTCACAGGATGTGGGAGTAATTTTGGGGGCCGAGGGAAGAATTTCACCCTCTTCAAGTTTCACTGATAAGAAACGAACTCTTCCCCACCCACGCCATTTTTTAGCCAGTGGTCCTTCTGTGTTTGCGTAAACAAGAAGCGCTTTTTCTAATTTGCAAGAAAAATTGGATATACTAAAAATCATTTGCATTTGGATTTACTAAATATCAGGAACAGAAATGCCTCTGATCTGTTGTGTTCCAAACTGTAAAGGAATTACAGGAATGGCCCATGAGTAAGTGTTTTTGCCTTTCCTAAAAATGAAGAGCTTAAAAAGAAATGGTTAAATGCCATACATCGTGAAGGATTTTATCCATCTCCGCATAGCAGAGTAAGCTCATTTAATTGTTTTAAAGTAATGTCAAATATTTCTAAATGAAAAGTCATTTATTTTCGCTTTAGAAACTTAACAGTTCAGTAATATATATTATTCGTGATTTTAATCAAGTGCATTATAAAAAAATTATTTCATAAAATGCTGTAATGTAGGAAATATTACTGTCAACAATAATTAGAATATTTTCCACAATTATGTTTTCAGGCTTTGTTTACATGTATAACCGCTTTTTCATATTTAAATTTTATTATATAACAGCGATAAATACCTGAGAGTAAACAAATTAAAAATTATCCGAACTTATTATTAAATATAGTTTTATGCTGTATATTTGTAACTGTATTTAAATTAAACTGTAAAGGAGTCAATATTTACGAATAATTTCATTTACTGTAGGTCTGTGAATTACAATTTAAAAGAAATGATATTGAAAGAGAAGCTAGTCTATTTGATTCGAAGTCAGGAAAATTATTAAGTGCCCCTCTTAAATATCCGAGATTAGTCACTGGAGCAATTCCATCTCAGATGCCAAATTGTGCCTCTTACATGTCATCTTCAACATTTCAAAGGGAAAATCTCGAAATAAAAAATATGAAATTAAAGCAACAATATATAGAGAAAGCACTCCAGGAAAGTATAACAGAAAAAAAGAAATACGATGAAACAAGAGAATTTAAAAATTTGGAAGAATTAAAACAGCGCATTTCATTAGTAAATTTGAAAAATTTCTGGAATGTCATTCATAAAGAAAACAAAATTTTATTTGTAAATATTGAATTAAGTTCTGGAACTGAAATTGCATTGTCTGTTGTAATAAATGATGTATTAGAGGTTTCAGCTTTTGTTGGAAAAACAAGCCTGTCAAGTATTCCAAATATTTCTTCCCTACCAATAAAAATCCATAACATTAACAATTTAAATGAAATATTAGAGCATCTGCCAGAAATGAAGAAAAATAACTCATTGCTGAATTCGGATATTATTTCCCAAATTCATGGTTTCATGGATAATTTAAATATAACCCAAGAAATTTTTACCAACGTTATAACATTTATGAAAGAGCAATCTGCCTTGCTTATTCAAAATGAGCATAGTAAAAGGTACTCTACTGAAATGATGATATTCTGCTCATTATTTTATTCAATGGCACACATGCATATAAATTTGTCAGAAAGTCCGGTTATATTTTGTTACCACATCCTGTGACTGAGAAATATATGCAAACCTATTAACACTCTCCCTCAGTCAGAGCAAAATGAATTGCATTTTTTAAGATACATTAAGCAGAAATTACAATTCATAGTATCTTCAGATAAAAACGTGATTCTTCAAATAGATGAAATGCACATTAAACCCTACTTTGATTACAAAGGGGGAAATATATCAGGTCTGAGTTACAATTCAGAAAATGCCGCCTCAAGTGTTATGACTTTCATGATAAGTAGTATTTAATCGTCATATAAAGATGTTGTTCACATTCTTCCTGTAAACAAAATAGCAGCAGACGTTCTACATACATTCATTTAAAAAATTATCATTGGATTAGAAAACATTGGTTTTAAAGTGATATTTGTGGTAACAGGCAACAATTCGATGAATCAAAAAGCAATATCTCTGTTCGTTTCACCTTCACGTCCATATTCAATTGTTTATCCACATCCTGTAAATAAAGAACGAACTCTTTTTTTCATGATCGATACTGTACATTTATTGAAAAATATTCGTAATAACTGGATCAATCAGAAGAATGCTGATAAGTGTATGTTTTACCCCAATTTTAAAGAAACCATGTCAGAAAGAAATTCACAAAATTGCACTAAAAGTGTTCTAGAAGCTAATGAAAATGCCATTCACTCTAATGATGAAATAATTCAGGCTTCCAGCAGTAAGCCTGACAGTAAAGTTGATATCAATACATCATCTTTCAAAACATTAAAATTATTATATGAAACTGAAAAGGATAACATCGTTAAATATGCATACAATTTATCATTAAAAGCATTGGAGCCCAATAATTTAGAAAACAAAATTTCAAATTAGTACTTAAAATTTTCAATAAATTTATACCTGAAAGTCTAATGAGTTTGGAAGAGAAATATGCGTTCCCACACTACAAAGAAACAGCAGAATATATAACAATAATAAATAGATGGTGGGATATTGTTAATGTAAAAACTCCATTTCCAGGAATTCGCGAAAATAATGAATATAAAAAACCACTGACAACATCTGAAACTGATAAAAAGATACAAATTTTTAGATGAATTTTTGAACTGGTTGGAAGATTGGAAAAATATGAAATGTGATACCGGCACACTAACAAAAGAAACATATTCTACTCTTTACATGACAACATATGCTTTAAAAGAAGTAACTAAATATTGTCAGGATAATATAAATTAGATGTTTAGAGGGTTTATTAAAGTAATCAGTCTGACTGGAGAAAGACTAGCAAAAACTCTTTTGAAAAGATTAAGTGAACTACATTTAAATATTAGGAATTATAGAGGATAAGCGTAAGGGAAAGATAGCAACTCGATGGGAAAGTACTAAATTTTACAATTTAGAAAACATGCCCTAAACCCACAGACAATTTATATGTCTTGCACATCATACATTTTTAAAATTTATTAGTTTGTGATACCATTTCCAGCAGTATATATTGCAAAAAAAATGAATATTGCAACTTTTATGTGCTTTTCTATACTTTTTTGGAAACTAAAATGGATTCAGTTAAAGCTATGTATATACAGTTTTTGAAAAAATTTGAGTATACATTTGTTTATTATCATTATCATATCCTAGAACGATTTACTGAAGCAAATAGAGATAATACAGCAGTATCCAAAGGTAAAACATTAGATTTTATAAAAGAAATGCTATTTATTTTATACTTAATAGCATAGTTTTTAATATTGCCCAAAATTAACACTAGCAATGAACTATTTGAAGTAAAAACTGTTGATTTTGATTCAGTATTTTAGATTGATAAGTAAAATTAAAATTTAAGTTCAAAATTTCAATAGAAAGTTCAATGCATTTTTATACGAAGCAAAACTGATAGGATGCCATTTCAATATTTCCGAAGATTTAAAAAAAAAACGAATTCGAAAAAGAAAAAGATTATATTCCGAAATAACAGAAGATGAATTTAAGAAATTTAGGTTTTAAAATAGCAGAGTAATTGATACTGTCATTGTACAGATAGAAAATAGAATTACAAATATGTCAACTTAATCAAAAAAAATCAGCAAATTAAATTCAGAAAATTAAAAGTAAGGAAGAATTGTTGTTGGGTGGGAAGAAGATTAAAAGCATTTTAAATACTAATAATAAAAAAAATCAGCAAAAATGTAAATTTTCTGAAGTAATTAAAGGCAATTACATATAGACAAGCAATAGTACCATAATATGTTTATACTTTATTTTTTGCTTTACAAAACACTTGAGGTTCCAAATGATTTCTAGCACCCTGGCTAATTTATTGAAAAGAACGGCCCTGGTTAAAATTGAAATTTTATACCACAGGTGAAGATGTATATTTGAAATGTACAAGTGAAAAATATTTCGCAGTAATTATAATTTATTGAAAAAATGGCTCAGATTATAATTGAAATTTTGTACCATAGTTGAAGAAGTATATTTGAAATGTCCTATTCAAAAATATTTCGCAGTAGATAAAATGTTTAGTGAACGCAGAAGGATGACGGTTGCATTTCAGAGCAGAAATCAGAAAATGTGTATAGATTGGAAATTTGGTCTGAAGTCAATGCATGATTGAATGATGAAAGGAAAAGCTCTTCTGAAATAGGAAAGGAAAGGAAACTTGATGAATTTAGTAGTGATAAATATATAGTTAAATAAGAAAGTTCTACTAATGTTTCAAAGTTTTGTTTTATGTTTTTTGAAGTGTGAATAGAATGGAATAATATTTTGTAAAATATTGCTTTCCAGGATTTGACGTGCAGCAAATAGTACTAAAACCATTTTTCTGTAGAATTGTCTTGAAATTCATTAATCATATTTTTCACTTATTAGTTTTTTTGCAGAATAAATAGTTTTAAATTTAGGGGAGATGCCCTGCCCTGCACTTAATGCAAAAAAGGTAATGCATACCAGGCGCCGTACCTCCATGGTGATGTGGAAGGCGGTTGCAATTTAATTACTAATGGGCTCTACAATATATGTGTATTAATTTGCATTGTATGGATGTTAAAGAAACGATATGAACAAGGGAAAATAATTATATCTGCCTGTCTGGCGCGCAGAGACTCAATGTTGGGAGAATGAAGTGTCACCGCTCGTTGTGACGTCACGAAACACCGCAGGGGCCTTGTTATCGGGGGTCGTTCCAGTGACCCCTACTTTTAGGGTTACCAGAGTTTTTCTTGTGACGGTAAGTCGGTATACAAATACAATATACAATACCCCACTTAGCCTAATAGGGCCCGGAGCAAACGCTTTCTTTTGGGGAGAGGGGGCACTGCGCCATTACTTCTGTAAAGAAGAACAGAGCGTAAAACTTATCTATGGTATCAGGTTCTGGCTAATAGGGGAACGAGGCAAATAATTTTTAGGGAGGCCCCTCTGCTTCACTTCACCAGTGATGAAGAACCAATGCGTAGAGCTTATGTATGGTATGAGGCTCTCGGCCCAAACTCCAACTATGAGTGTGAGTGTCTAGGCATTGATTCTCATCCACTTTATCCTTTCTGAATGACAGCATGAATGCCTTTGAATCAGCTTCCAAGTGCCCACATCCCTGTGCTGTCCACCACCAATGACTGTGAGTGTCTGGACATTAGAGGTGGGTCGTTCGCGAACGAACGGGTCATCTAAGTGAACGAACTGAATCGGATCGCTACCTCCTGAATAAGTCGTTCGTTCGGAAATGGTTGCGTGGATCTGGCTGTCCCCATGTTTAGCTGTGTGGAACTGGCTATTCTCGTTCATTAACTGTATGGACCCGGCTATTCCCGCTCATTAACTGAGTGGAACTGGCTATTCTCGTTCATGAACTGTGTGAACTGGATATTCTCGTTCATTAACTGAGTGGATCCGGCTATTCCCGCTCATTAACTGTGTGGACCCGGCTATTCCCGCTCATTAACTGAGTGGA
>JAPMOQ010005259.1:0-10471 GCA_026543055.1 Argiope trifasciata | reverse complement strand
AAAATAAATACTAGCTTCCATTTATTTTTTACAAAAATGGAAGATATAAATAATTATTTTTAAAACACCTGGAGAAGTAATCAAATAATTCCCGGATGTTTTATCATATATATATATATATATATATTGAATGACAGAAAATCAATATTTTCTTAGAAATCACACAATGTTTGAATAATCAAATCATTTTTGCTTTTGAAAAGCCCAATCTAACTTAGCTTTCAGAAAGTTCAAAACTTCTGTTTCTGCTGATATTTTTTTCTTCCCCTTAATCTTTATATCGTTACTTCAGTTAAAAATTTCTAGAGAATTTAAATGTAAATGATCTGAAATGTTCTTTTTAAAATTTTTTGTATATTCTCGAATAAAAATTAACAATGCTTTAGACACACTTTTTCTCAATCAAGGAATGGAACCAATATTTGAACAGAACTACTATTACAATCACAAAATATCAAATATGATATACTTCTGCCATTGCATTTCGAGTTTTAGCTTTACAAGCTTCTGAAATTACAGACTAACAGACAATCAATCCAAAATGGAATTTCCCAGCGAAAAATTCATAGAGAATTTAAAAGTAAGTAAAAATTTTCTGAAAAAAATCCATATACTCTCAAATAAAAATGAAACAGTTCTGTAGACCCACTTTTTCCCAATCATGGAATGAAACCAAAATTTGGCACATAACTACTATTGCAATCACAAAACCCCTTATCAAATTTGATACATATATCATTGCTTTTTGAGTTATCGCGTTTACACGCTTCTGAATTTACAGAGTGATAGACATTCAACCCAGTGTCAGATTTCACACGAAATTGGATTAGATGTCTACAATGTAGGCATTGAATCTATGCAGTGACTTTTTTACATATAGATATGTTTGCTTTGTAGTTATCACATTAAATCATCCTCGAACATCAGTACAGACAGACTTCGTCAGAATATTTTGTATAACATTTGATAGAAATCTATAAATTTGGTGTAAAGACGATACACCAAATTTCACCCCTCTATTCCATGTTTTTTCAATTACCTTTGTCTCAGACAGGCAGACTGATGTTTTTCAAAAATGTGTTTCGGGAACTGATGAAGGTTCAAAATATGATTTGCCAAATTCGTATTCGAGAAAAAGCAAAAGACTGTTACTTATTTTTGAAAGCAAAATAATTGGATAATTATTCTATTGTGAAATAGATTTATGCCAAATTTTTCATTTTGAATATATTAGACTAAAAATACTAGATTCGAGGGAATTTTACGTAAGTTATCAAAGTAAATTAATTATCCACATTTTTTTGTCAAACACTCAATCAAAATGTCCGTGCGTATAAATAATCTAATTTGTTACCGTATTGAGATATCTTCAAAAGCAACTTACTTGAAAATAATTAATAAAATATGTGCCTTATGCCATCAGACATATGCATCTATCAGAATAATTTTAATGAAATTTGCATTTGTATAATATATTTACTTTTAGAAAATGAGAATTATTTTGTTACAAAAAAATACTTTGACTATTGTTAATGAATACTTCTTAGAAGTTCTAAAGCATCTTTCCCTTAGGCATTCAAAAAGTAGTTACGAAATTCAATTAGTGCAATTGATGGGAAGTCCACGAAAATGATAAGTAAAAAAAATCACGTGGAGAAATTTCAGTAACAAAAGTAAATTATTAATAATCATTGTAATACCATATTACTTTCATGCTATTGATTTTTTGCTTTTAAAATTTTTATTCAATTTAAATTTTTATATTTTTATTCCATATATAATTTAATTAGGGTGAATTAAACATCTGACACATAGAATTGATCTTGTGTTGAAAAAATTGATAATATTATCTTGAAATTATCATATACCATATTTCATATTATTCAATTGAACTTATTATATATATAAGCATATTAAAAATGGGAATCTATTTTATATAAAAATGGTGAGACAGTTTTGTCTTTAAAGATTGAAAATGCTAAAAAGGACAGTTAAAATTAGGTATTGCTATAGATAGAAAAACAAGATTTAATTTATTTTACACGAAATAATTCCAGTTGAATTATCTTAAATCAGTTTAAACATTTTATATGTGTTTATTCTAAAAGAATTAATAATATAAAATTATTTGCATTTTAACATAGAATAATGTTGCATTATTTCAAATTAAATGATGAAACGGGGCTTCTATACTATGCAGTTTATTACTATGAGAAGGGCCATGGAGTCACCCCTCTACCAAAGGTATGCATCGCGTCTAAGTTCAAATCCCGTTCTGACGGGTCATGAACCGCGCAGTTACAAAAAAGGAGAAACCATAGAATGGGTGTCCGCCAACTTGGTGTGTTGGTAGCAAAGTACTCACCAATTACATAAATAAGCTAAAAAAATATTTTCATCTAATTACTCAGCAAGATCTTTTTAAACCGTATATAAATTATTACGATTTTTTTTTTTCATTTTCAACTATGAGACTCTAATCTTTCACTATATTTGTGTAGCTTGAAACGTAATTAAGTCATCAAAAATATGAATAAATAATGCATCAATTAGTTGTTGAATCTAACCATTTTGAGGGCACTTCTTTCATACTAGAAGAACAATGAATAATTGGTTGCATTCTCATCCTACATGTCACTGCAATACTCTGTACATTTAGCGCCAATAAGAAATTGTTGAAAAACAATAGTGAATATAGTCTTCTATTCATAATATGATAATAAGACAGAGCAATTATAATATAACCTTTTCGATAACCTCTTATTAGATAGTTATATTTCATAACAAAATAAAAGTGATTATCACAGTTTTTATCCTTATAAGAAAGTTGAAAACATTAAATTTCCATAACAAACAATTAACTTATTCATATCCTTGAAAATGTCAAGCATATCGTGACAATACCATTCACTTGGAGATTTGACTTTTAGGACAATAAAACTTTGATTTCGTAATTTTCATATTCATTGAGATGCAATTATGCTTTTAGTCATATGTCGTGAGATCCATTATCATATGTAAAAAAATATATCTCCGGCCATCGCATATTGTATTTGAAAATATAGAAAACAAAATACTCATTATTTTATGGAAATGCAATATTTTTTATTATATAATTTTGTTTAATACATGTTAAATTTCTATATTATTTTTGTATGTGCGATCTCAAAATCGTACAAAAGAAACCCGCACAGTTAAATACATACAATAGAAATACTTACAGATGTTTCTTAAATAGAATTTGACAAAAAATATTAATGGTACCATGAAATACAGAGAAAAATCATTTGATAAAATTAATTTAAATCTAAAATAAAGAAGATAAAAGGCAACTATGTAAAGCAACAGTAATCAAATCAAACAATCCAGAAATATTGAATTTAAACTAAGTATGGGTTAATTTTGTAGCATAGATACTTTTATTTAATAATTTATTTATCACAACATTAATAGTCTGGATTTATGTTTATTCAAAATGTATGAACTTTTAATAATTTTCCATGAATAAAAATTATAGTTTTTTTGTCTTGCAAAAATTTTATTTTCTTTTTTTGAATATTTCTTTGTTTTGTATATTGATTGATTATTTTTCTAATTCCATTATGTTTCCGCATATTCTAAATAACCATGAAGTAATTTACTCAATTCTGTCCTGTTATTATAGCCGTCAAATTGGTGTTAGAAGTGCCGTCGGCAGAAAGTTATTTGATTATGTATTATTACTATAGCCATCAAAATGGTAACCAACCACAACACCAGAGCTTTCTCACACCCATGTTTCAGGCTCAACAGGCGAGACAAAACTTTTAGAATATTCATTTTTCAGAATTTATTCCCTCGTGCCTTTACCTGGTCTGGCGGAGTTATCCGCTAGGAGGTAAAATCTATATGATACAAGGTTTATCCCTTGTCAAGAGCTTTAAATACTAAATACTTCAATCAATGTAACTTCCTGCCGACTACATGGCTTGTCTAAACGGGAGAGGTGATGATGGTCTTTCAGATTCAACCATAACTCTCACTTGTTACTATAGATGTATATAGATCTTTCAATTTAATTTCATAATTTTGGAAAAGCTGAAGTCATTTAAGAATATTTATTCTAAAACTGTTGATATATTATGATCCAAGTAAAAAATCAATACACTGAAAAATATTTTACACCTACCAAATGTCCCAATGCCGATTCTATATATATATATTTCTGAGTGTCATAGTGTACGACTTCAATTTCAAATTTGTGAAATTTTTTCGTACCAGAATTAGAAAAAATGCGTACAATCCTCTTTCTGTTTGTTCAGTTTTATTTTTGAACTGCCTTGTTACGATAGAAATAAAACCTTCCATTTTAATAAATTTTATTAATTTTTTTGTTTAAATATTTTTTTCTTAAATCAATCACTCATACTTTCCACAGTCTGTTTATGACTTCATTCCATTAATTTATTTAGATTTAAGTACCTTAAAGACATAAAAATGTAAATCCACGTTCCATATATCATTGATTACATATATTGCAGGATTTAAAGAAATTATGCTAGAACTCGTTGACTATTTTTATTCTAGATAATTTCATGGAAGTGTTTCCATTTTTATCTGTTGGCAGTAATTTTTATTAAACCCTTAATGAGTATAAAACAAAGAAATGAGTAAAAAGGCAGAAAATAGAGGGTGGAAGGACATAGTCAAAACTTTTATAGTTTAAAAAAGGAATTTGTAGACTCAGGATTCCGTGTGAAAAAAGAGCAGCATGTGCCACTTAGAGAATTAAGTTGCCTTGGTGTTCGATTGATTCGGAAATTGAAATTTAGATTAATTAGAAATAATTAAACTTACACAATTTATGTCTGGTTTGTTCAAATGTTTTTGGACTACATTTTTGAAACTTACCGCAACAATCAATTGAGTGTTACTTATTTCTTTAACACGTATATAAGTTTTCATATTATATGAATAGGAAGTTTTTTTTTTTCAAAAAATATAAACGTTTTTTTTCAAAGAATATAAATATTGAATAAAAATGCTTATCCCATTCAATATAAAATGAACTAAGACATTTAAAAAGAATGAAACATTTGTTTTATTTAAATTTATTGTTGAATGATTATATTCTGTTTCAAAGATAAGGACTTCGATTCTTGTGTTCTTAACAAATTTTACCTGAAATATCTATAAACTAATTGTACATTTTAATAAAAAACATTGCATTTTTAGTATTTTTGAATAGAAATTCTATTTTACAATCAAACAATATGCACAGATTTGTAAATAAAAATCCAATCAAAGGCTCACATGATTTCCAAAAGTGATCTTCCAAACGCATTTTCATTTACGAAGCCTCTACAAGCTAATGAAGTTCCAGAAAAGCACATAGTGTTAATAAATATGCTATCACATAGTTTAAAATAATTAACAATTCCATAATTTATGATAGTTTGTAAAATTGAATAGATGTAAATCACGGATAACTACAATAGCTTTTCAACAACCGTTTCCAGACAACAATAACCTTTAATTAAATATTTTTAGATCATACACCACTAATTGATTGAGACTTCATATTTAAACTTCAAATAATCTCTTTTAATTAATATAAATTGAAGTTTCTATACATTATCTGTAGTTTGGAAAATATGTTTCAGATTTTGCTTAATAAAGAGGCACTAGATAAGTGTATATTCAACTTGATTCTATTAATAACGAAGCCCTTATATTATTACAGAAATAGGAATTATAATGTAGCAACAATAAAATGCGCTAGGATTTTAATTAAATACTTGTTAATTTCATAATTTGTGTTTCAATTAATAATTTTACATGAATAAAAATATTTATTGAAAAGTTACCAATATTGGTTATAAAATTTAATGAATTAAATTATAAATGAGAAAAGATGTTTTAAAACCTTTGAGATAAGGTAAGGCTTCGATCAACATTGATATTGTAATAATCGTATATCAAGGCATGCTAACAGTCATAAAGATCGATGTTTTTACACTCTTTTTGTTTTGAATATGTTTTTCAGTTTTCGAATATTATAGATAATAGATTACTGATTATTGAACTTGATTCTAGTAACGGAATATTATTAGAGAAACAGTCACTACAATGCAACAACAGCAAAATGAACAACAAATGTCTTCAAACAGTTGTTAATTTCATAATGTTTATTAATAACTTTATGTCTAAATTTTAAAAAAATGTTAATAAAGACTTTTATTGAAGCAGCAAACAAATTGGTAGAATAAAATATAAATGATCCCAATATATTTCAAAACCTTTAAAATATGATAACGCTTCATTCAAATATAAGCGATATAGTAACAATCGTATATCAAGCCAAATTAACAGTAGAGTGATAGATTATGTGTACGTTTCTACCTAGTTAGAATAGGATTAAGAGCTTTAGGGCAGATATAGTTTAGTGTAGAATTATGTATGATTCATATTACAGATTTAAGCAAGATAGCATGAAATGACAAATAATTAATTATTAATGACTAAATATCAATTTATATTGCAAATATGAATAGAACATGTTCTGGATATAAACATAAGAATACATGTTAGCAATAAACATGTAAAAATATAGAATTAGAATTAGAAACATGTAAACATGTAGAATAGAGTTAGAATAAATAAGAATACTTATTTAGATTTTACATGTTAAGAATGCATGAAATGAGCAATACATGTTTGGGTTAGGATTTTATAAAAATTCTGATGAATTAAAATTTTGGACGTTCTCCAATAAATATTTCATTTTAAACGCATGGTTATAATGGCAACAATTATTTATATTTTGTCAATTATCAGAATTTCAATATTCAAATCAACTGCCAAGACAATATTTGAACTGTAATATGCCGTCAATGAATTAACACCATTAGAAATATGAAATAATTTAACGGACATAGAACTTTGGTTATTATGTACTCCACCGAATGAAAGAAAGTTATCATTGTATTCATATAATACAATTACGTAGTGCTGAATAATGAAAATATTAATTACTTATTTATCAATATGTGTCTTAATATGTTGTTTATTAGCCAGGAATCAAGCATATGCTTTTACCACTTCTCTCAGGCAAAATATAAGGCCCAATAAACACAAAATTCACAATAATATTGTTACAATATCATCTCTATATTATGAGGCATTCAGAATATATGCTTCCAAAAATAACTAATTCAGTACTAAATATTAAAAATATTAAAATTCTAATAAAAATTATAAATATCAAAAATAAAAATTATAAATATCAAAAATAAAAATTAAAATACTAATAATAAATAGTAAATAATAAAATAATAAAAGTTTTTGAGATTCAGATAAATGATGTTATTGCTTACCATTTCGAAGGAAAAGACAATTTTTAGATTATTGTTATTGTTATTTTGTGTACATACACTTTCATCCTTTTGGCTTACAAAAATTCATAAAACATGCTACAAATAAAATAAGGAGGCTGTGGTAGCATGAGGGTAAGGTATCGGCTTCAGAACCAGACGGTTGCAGGTTCAAGACCCAATTCCACAGACGGACTGCTATGTAAGTGGATCTGGGACAAGCTGAATCTATCGGGGCCAAATGTCCTCCCGCTGGTATGGTGTGGAAGTTTTCAGAGGAGGTTGCTAGCTCAGGTGTCACCCTCTTCATCTGACTGTGGTTAAAAATTACAAGGTCAGTCTCAAATTAACCCTTGTGCTTCTTCAAAACAAGACGTTAATATAACTAAACAAAATAAATAAAATAAGTACATGTCATAGTATATCATAACAAATCAAATCGAAAAACATATAAATAAAAAATATCCAGTATAATGATAATAAATAAATAAAAAATTGTGACCCACATTTTTTCATCCACGAAAACGAGGAATAATGAAGAAACTTCGCTATCAAACTATTCACCCTAGAAATAAACTCCACCATGCAAAAAAAAAAAAAAAAAACCCTCCATGAATTGTTTTCTGTTTCTCGGGAAGTCACAAACATTTCCCCGAAATGCCCTATCGATCAAAGAAGTACATCTCAAGGCCAAGAACTTAGAGAAAGAAAAAAAAAAAAACATTCTGCAGTCCCCCATGTCTATCGAGTCATTGGTTCTTAATGTTGACAATGTAATCGGTCGGGGCAGAAACAAACGTGATTAAAGACCATCTGTTTCCAACCAAGTTATTAACTTTTCTGTTCCCACTCACAATTCCTTTGTTTTGTCCCAAATCTTGGAAGTAAAAGACGTTACAAAATAAGAACTTCATTTAGCCTTCATTGCTCTTGATCTCATACATCCCCTGGGCTTACTTGTCTTGTTTTCATTTCCTGTGGAAAAAAAAGTTTGTGATACGAAATGCTGTTGAAAGTTATATTGTTTTTTTTTCATTCATTTTCCTCTAAAGGTATTAACTCTAAGATACCGGAATAGTTACAAAAGAAGTTTATGCAATAATGAATCCGGTCGGATTTATATTTTATACGTACAAAAACATAACCTTCCTTCCGTAAATTTAATATTTTTCTTCTAGTAAATAGTACATATTTTTATAAATAAACGGAAATAAAAATAATAAATATGGAAATACTGATTTAGAAAATCCATTTAGTTGAATCAAATATGTTGTCTTGAAAGTGAAAGGCCCTGGTGATTTAGTGGTAATGTTAGGTGGTCCTACCTCACCCTATAACTGCAGACATAGTCGATGATCGAGCTATAAATAAATGCTATTGATTTATGTTAAATTTTTAGAAATTAATAATAATACCTTCGAATATCTACCACAATCATTACATTAGATTGTAATTTACTACCAAATAATCTACAAAATTAAACAAGTTGTGTCTTATACGCAGTTTTACATTCCAATGTGCACGTATCAACTTAGTGGGGATTTGCCAGATCATGGTATGGCTCGTAATCACAACTACCTTGTTTACGTTTTTTCTCCAAACCTTTAGAATATTAATCGCAGGTTAAGAGGTATACTATAGAATCTGGATTGTATCAAATATCGTCTGTGTCTATGAATGCAATGCACGTTAAATTTGATTTTGATTGTAAATGCTCTTCGACTGTTAAAAATTCGGAATGTTGCTGCCAGGCTAGGTATAGTCATCATAATACAATTACTCCAAAATAATAGCATTTATTTTAAACAAATTAGTTTTCATGTTATTTCAAAATTGTATATTAATATAGTGAATCAGAATATTCAATGATTGTATTTGGTTTTTATAAAAGCCAAAAGAAAGAACTCTGGTTCGATAGATAAACGTCCTATTTCTATGCTACAAGGACGATCCTTTTAGAAGGACTTTACGATATCATGAGTTTTATTAGATAAGTGCAAATATATGACAGAAATAAAATTTTCCATTTCCTATGTTGTTTTAAAGGGCTACATTTTATTTATTAAAATATACTTATTGTGCCTCAGGCTCATTTGTATTATGGAATTTGACCTCGAATTGTCAATTGTTAGGTCATTCTCCTGCCAAGTATTGTCCTGTATGAAGGATTTATCCATGGTTTCTCCAGTTTTAAATGACTTTTACTAATGAACCATATCATAATTATTTATTTTGGAATGTTATTTTGCATGAATTTCTTTCCTCAACTCCCTATCCTTGTTTAAGCAAAATCATGATGATTAAATGCTTTGTGCATTTGGATTTATTTGTCCATGCTGTCAGTTTAGTGCTTCTATATCACTGAATTCAGAATCTTTTTCTCTACCATCCAATCCAACAAAAAGCACATTAGATTCACTACCCTTGGATTTTCAAATGTAGATATTTGAATTATTCGGGAGAAATGGGAATTTTCATCTCTTGTAAAATGGAATAAGGAGCAATGTGCAGAAACAAATGTCGAAATATTGCACTATATTATTAACAGGGGATCTTGAAATATCTATATATTAACACGCTTTGGTTATTTTTATGTATAATAGAAAAAAGTTTATAGTAGTTTTTATGGAGTAATATTCCTATTAGCACTTACTTAATACATTTTTTTATTCTTTTTTATGGGAACTTTCATGCCAGATCTATCAATTAATAAACAAATAAAGGAGTTCCAAACTTATTAAACTTATTCTTATTATATCAAAGTATCAAATACCATTCTGTATCATAGTATTCAAAGACATCATAAGGTGAAAAGAATAAAAAATCGATACATACAAGAAATTCAATTTAAAAAAAGAAATAATGTCGTTTTTTGGACCCAATGGTCATAATCTTTTTAGCATTGCAAGGCCCATTATGCCAAATATTACTATGCGAATGCATACTCTGAAACGAATTTTATATGGTTTCTAAAAAATAGGTTTGTCAATTTTACATGTGGTTAGTCTTAAATATGCTTACTTCAACGATTCTGGTGCTTATAAAATTGCAATTCTATAATAACTGGGGTTAACAAGAAGTAGTAGCAAAATTTCTACCAAATAGAACCTATATACGCA
>JAPMOQ010005254.1:0-19106 GCA_026543055.1 Argiope trifasciata | reverse complement strand
CGAAGATTATAAATGTGGAAAAAGGAACTGAACTGAAATGGAACGAAACTCGGGGAAAAAATGAGTTTGGGGTGCCTACCCTTGTCATAGTCTGGATAAGTTATTACAAGAGCCATAAATCAAGTGGGATTTTAATTACATGCCGAAGATTATATATATTTTTTTGAGTTTCTTTCGAATGCTTTTATTTTTGTTTATATTTTTTCGTGGGATTTTTTTTTTGTTTAAGGGTTAACAACTGAAGTGGGAATAAAAGTGGAATGCTTTTATGGGAAATATATAACTTTTCTCCTTCGTTTTAGGGTTTAAATGTTTAAGGAAGTGGGATCGAAAATTTATGTATTCTCCAAAGCATTTATTCTTAAAAAAGTAATAACTGTTTGACAGCTTATCGCATATTCATGAATTTTTTGTCAAAAGAAAAATTTGCTTTCTGTAGTTTTCTTCCTCCAAAGCTATTTAATTAAATACTTTATGTATCACGGAAATATTGATTTAGCCAATTATTTCCACTTGGATTTTCCAAACTAATAATGACTATACATAATGAAATTAAATTTTTAAGTTATTCAAAGCAATAAAAACATTCTTTATTCAAAACATGAAGAAATGTAAAATATATATAATCATCTTAAAACTATACAAAACCAGAAATGTCTTCTAGAATCAGAAGCTTCATATCTTTGATCTATATATATCTCATTCAATTCATATCTTTGAAAAATATTTTCCTTTTATCTTAGTCTTTATTTTGCTTTTTATCCATTTTCATACCCATATATATATAAATTGCTCATGCTCTAAATCGTCTAACATTTAGGAATGCATTTTTAAAGATATTAACTATTCAACTTTCTTGAAAAAACTTTATTTATCGTTTACTTTGTCGCGGCAAATTAAGCTTAGTTTAGTTTAGTTAATTGAATAAAAGTCCATTTCAAAGCAATACTAGGGCTGTTTTGGGATGGAGCTCATAATTTTGAACCACGGTCAGAAGATGAGGATTACACCTGAGCTGACTCATCCCACCATCGTGTGGTCGTTTGGTCTGGACGAATTTTACGTGCACCTGACCCCTTTACACGGTGGTTCTAGGTGGAATCGGGTCACGAATTTGATACCCTCCGGATCCGAAGTCGATATTTTACCACTAGGTCTCTTGCAGAAATTTGACAGTAAAATTTATCGAGAATAAATGATTGATAACGAAAGTGAATGTGAATGACTGCTTTGCCTTCTGCTTTATTACATGCTTTCATCTCAAAGCACATTCCTTATTTATTTACTTCGCATAGTGTAATATTTCGATTAGGGATTCCAACTCTCCCAATTTCTCAACTATTCCTAAAACTAAATACATACTTCGATAGATGGATTATCAACTCAATGACGAATTCTGTACAAATTTTGGAGCAAATATAGAGTTTTTGGTACTCAGTGTAAAATTTTATCGCTTAAGGTTTTGGTGCTTACAATATTTTGATATATGTAGTAACGAAGATAGAACTCGATATGTTATAGGATATCGAAGATATCCTATAACATAGATAGAAGAAGATATAGATATAACATAGATAGGAAGATAGAACTCGATATTTTGATATATTAAACGAAGATAGAACTCGATATGTTAGGGTTTGCAGCCAAAATAACATGACCACAAGACAAAACTGATCACTGATTCTTCAGGCTTTTATCTGACTTATAAAACTTGCACTATAATAATCCCCCTCCAGTGAAACTGAAATGTAACGAACGATATTTTTGTTGCTGTCTGGAAGTGGTGTATATTGGCTGCTGAATCTAATGCCCCTTGTTCATTTTTTTATTTGAGGATTATTTTCAACTTTATTTATTTATTTATTTACTGGAGGTATATTTACAGCTATGTTTATTTCTGCTTGTAGAGGGTGCCATGGCAGCTGCTCGAAGGCTCCGTTTTGTTTGTTTGTTTATCGTCCTAGATCACCAATGTTGCTATTGGAGGTATCGATGTCTGAACTTGCAAACTTTGGGTTGGTAGTCAGATAACATGATCACTAGAGAAAAGTGTGCACTCATTCTTGAGAATGTTATCTTCAAAGCTTGCTTATAAAGCTTATCTACAAATATCCTTATAAAACTTGCTCAACAAATACATATCTATAATCAAGCTGAACACTTTGAAACATAATTCCTCCGAAATTCAATAACACACTAAAAAGGAAGCAATTTTAATTACCTTGACATTACTTTTCAGTTGAGGGTGCCTCATATATGAGAATGAGAAGCCTCCTACATGCGGGTTGATTCCCTCCACTAGAGTAGTTTGAGAAATTGTGACGGTGGGCTAACTCCTACAAATGGCAGAACGTGCTTTCCTGTAGAAGAGTTGTATCATAGCTAGGTGGAAACTCTTAGGAGTCAGCTTTCGGTTCTGACAATGCTTTCCAGGTGATTCAGCCTGTACAGATTAAATATGTCTGTATTAGTGGCGAGTAGGAAAATCCAATACTGTGGTTACATTCTGTTCCTGGTTTTGAAATATTATGCTCGTATACAGAAAGGCATAACTAAAGAATAAATAAAAAATAAAGTAGTTGTTTTTCTACAATTAAATAGTTACAAAAATTAGAAATTTAACAGAAATAGAATTGACTATTATTTTTTGTAATAATTTCGATGTAAGGACAAAGTAAATATTGAATCCTGTACTTCAGCTAAAATTAAATGTAAGTATAAAAAAAAATGTCTTCGTCGGGCATTAATTTCGAAATAGGAATGATTTTCACCTCCTCAACTATTTCATAATAATATTATATATGCATTTCCTACTTTATAAAATTCGCAAAAACTAATTATTTAGGCTAGCAAATTGGTCGCAGATTAATAATCTAATACTTTCTAATTATTAAAATCTAAAACTTTTGTCGGCATTTATTTATCTATTGTTCAATATCAGAAAATTGAATGAATTATCTTTTAAATTTGTCTCACAAAAATATTGTATTATGGAATATAGGTATTTAAATACAGCATCACCGTACAAAGAATTATCCAATAAGTAACATGAGTAAATATTATTAAAAATGTACCTTAGTGTCACACCGAATGCAAATTATACACTGTTAGATTCTATTAAATAATTCTTTCATAAATATTTTGATCTTCACAAAATATGGTTTTAAAGAAAAATAGAGATGTTTAGTCTATCCATTATAATTTATTTAGAAATTCACTGTTTCTGGTAATTTGATGCTTTAAAAATATTAAATATTCAGCAGGATTTCTTTAAAATCGTGAGCTCAGATACTGGTACGATCCAAATTAATAAATCAGATTCTCTCTTTGTACAAAATGGTCATTTATAAATTAAATAGATGGTTTTGGTAAACAGTAAATTTATGTATATAATATTAATGCAAGATCAATTACATCAGATTTGTATATTTCTCAAGAGATCTAGAATATAAAATTACAAAGAAACCTCCTACATATAATAAAATATATCATTACGACCTGTAATTTCTCTTACGATTTGTAAATATCAGTTGGCCTTTTAAATACCATATAATTATATAACACCTTTATCAAAAATATTTAATTTCATTGACATCTTTAACTTAATTTGGTAACTCCCATACATAGTAATTTCAAAATGACTAGCCCTTTTCAGAGTGGAGAGACTAATTTGCATTTTTAAAATGTTTATACGCGTTTACGGGTTTCTAGCAATAGACGTATGCTTGAACCCAGTGTGTATCAATATTTATAAACCCCATCGATATTTAAATATATCTATTGCATTAGAATTCTAGTTATGAATATATATATTAATGTAAAGGGAAAATTTTCAGAATTTAAGGTAATTTAATTTGAATTCAAATGGGAAGAAAATATATTTGAACGATGGTGCTCAGCAGGCTCTTTGGCTTTGCAATACATCTGAATTTGATTCTTAAATTTTTACAGATGTTCCATGAAGTTTTTCATGCTTTACATAGCTTTATAGAGATTAAATTTAAAGAAGAAAAAAATATTATTTAAATAATAACTACTGAAAAAAATAGATTAAAGCAGAAATTATATTTGGTACTTGACTTTAAAAATATATAATATTTATGAAATTTATCTGTTTCGCTATAAGCAACTCTGCTTTCTTCAAATATACGAAATTCAAGGCTTTTATTGTAGCCTATTTTTCAATGCTTCTTCTTTCGTTTGTGATGTGAGGATGGATTTCTAGTCAAACTAATTTTATAATTATGATTAATACAGTAAATGTCAATTGATCGTAAACAAACAATGGTTAAATGTTCGATAAACTGAAGAATATTTTATGAATTTTTAGTCTTAAATATCTTAACTTTGAGCTGGATTTCATTTCTGACATTTTATTTTTTTTCTAAATACATCTGCACAGATTATTATATTTGCAATAATAATAATATATTTGTATTCATATGAAATTGTAGATATGCATGCATAGAAAAAATCATATACAAAATTGATT
The DNA here is from genome assembly GCA_026543055.1 of Argiope trifasciata. NCBI lineage: Eukaryota > Metazoa > Arthropoda > Arachnida > Araneae > Araneidae > Argiope > Argiope trifasciata. The sequence continues at coordinate 14,614 of JAPMOQ010005254.1, read as the reverse complement.
ATTATCACTATACTTTTCTTAATGGAATAATTCAGTTTTTATTTACAAATAAAAACACTTTAATAAAAATTGAAGTCATTATTACCCTGAATAATGAAAATTAGTTTTTCCTGGTTAAAAGATTCAATTAATTCTGAAAAACACAGTTTCACCGGAACAAAAAAAAATTAAATATTTTGATTAATACCAATAAACAACATCCATAAAAACAAAAAGAAAGTAGGTTTCATAAATATCTTTCCCGTTAGAAATTAAGAATTTTAAGAAATTTCTGAGATACCAGATTTTATTTTATGACAACACTTTCTCTCATTGTACAAATAAATAGTTTCGAAGCAAAAAGAGATTGGCATTTAAATAATATCTTAGATTCTTTGAACTAGCATGCAACAGTCGGCTTCTTTTTTCTTTTGCTAAATCTATCGCTTTTCTAAAAATTATTAACCCGTATTCATAGGAAAATCATTAATTGATATTAATAAACAATTATAGATAGGAAGGCATGGGAACAAACATATATTACAGTGATTATAAATATTATAGATGCTTAAAAATAGAGCAAATAGTTGTATTTTTAGAAACAAGGACACTTAAATTGAAACTGAAGGACTTATCCACTAAATAGTACTAGTGATTTCTCACTAAGTGGTTCATTTATTTCTGAACAAAACAATGTTTTACATGAACGATAAAAAATTAAACTTCATAATTAATACCTGCAAACTGTATCCGTAAAAATAAAATGGAACTATCCTTCATCAGATCCCTTAACCAAATCAAGAACGTTATGAAATTTCCATCATACCATATTTTCGTTTATAATAAGACATTCTCTTATTATGTAAATAAATAGTTTTGGAACTAGAAGAGACTAGTATTTAAACTCTGCCCGCTTTACTTTGAACTAGTATATAATCAAGCATTTTCTTCTAAATTCATCGCGTCTGCAAAAATTATCAACCAGTATTCATAACTAAATAATACATTAATATCTATAGGCAATAATAGATAAGTTTAGAAAGAAATATGTCTCATAATTATGGTTGAGATTACAATTTTTTATTAACAAAACAATTCGTGTTTTTTAATATAAGAAATATTAATTGAACAAAAATTAGTGATTTATCATCAAACATTTTATTTACTTTTTAACAAAACACTGTTTTATCTAAAAGAAAAAAAAAAAATGTGAACAACTTTGATTAATACCAATAAATCGTATCCATAAAAAGTAAAAGGAAATTAGCCTTCATAAATCTCTTTACTGTATTAAGAATGTTAAGAAAATTTCAGGATAGCAGATTTTTGTTTAAAGTCACACCTTATCTTACCATACAAACAAAGAGATTCTAAACAAAAAGACGTGCAAGACTAGAATACAAATTCTGTCCTTTTCAAAATATCCTTTTATTAATTAAATCCAATGCTTTTCTACGATTTAAGCACTTCATTAAAAACTTACTTACATATTTCTCATGGGATTCGAAGAGTAAAATTACTACTATGAACTTATAATTACCGAATTATATCTCTGTATCACATTCCATAATCACCATCTCCTCTTTTATTTCCAACATAATTACGAAACGTATTAATCATAATTCTTGCATTCTAAAATACCTTTCTGAGTTCGGAATTATTATACATGGTAATATCTTATCAACTAATCTGCCCCATAATTCCATGTGTCATTTTAGAAATCGAATTATTAAGGATATTGTTTCCAGAGGCCAGATTTATCCAGTAGCTTATAAATAAACGAACAGCATACTAAGCCTTCAAGCGTTTTCTTCAAAAATTAATTCGAAAGCAATATGAATGGAGGCATAAGAAATTTTTTCATATTTTTAATCATTTGAGCAATAATACTTAGTAATATATTTTCATTTATACTTAAAAAAAATATTCCAAAGAAATTAGAGTTTCTTTAAATATTTCTTTACTTTTTTCGTTAGATTCGAATATATATTCAAATCTTAAAAACATGAGACATTTTGAGAATTATTACAGAAAAAAATTAAATCCTGAAATTTTTTATGAAGAAACGGCAATTGATATACATTTAATAGATAATAATTAAATTAAAATAAAACAAACTACAAAAATTATCACTTTGAAAAAATAAATAAAAAAACGGGTTTATTCAAATAATTTACGCAATTATTTTATTGATGCACACATAAATGTACATTTTTTTCTCAAAATCCTTAAAGGTATGATTATAAAAAAAATATTTTGTCTCGATTAGAGATAGATATCTATTAGAGAAAAAACAATATTTTTTTAATAAAATTTTTTATATCCGCATACCAGACATTTAATTCAAAATGTTAAAGTAATATAACATGCCCAATAAAAATTTTCATTCTTTAATGCTCAAAAGTAGTCCAAAAATTATAGTAATGGTGTATATATATATATAACTCATCTGTTATTCCTCAATTACTAATAGATGCTGATTAGTAACAAAATAATTAGCATAATAATAAAATAATACAATTAATGACAATATGAAATGACAGTGAAAACATTATCAGCTTATACATTTTCGACATTAGTAGAATTCAGGTGGAAAATCTAGCACTGTATTATTTTAATGATCGCGATATAAATGCACTTCATCATTCACTAGCAGATCGAATACCAAACGGTTCCAGCACAGGGATTGGGAGGCCGGATGCAAATATTCGATTAGATGGTTTCGGAGTACTTATCATACAACTCGATTTCAAACCTCAGATTTTCATCACTTCATTTCATTGATCACACAAAGATGCTCCTTTCCGGTCAGAAGTTTATTCTGATGATGATCTCATACAAATCGACACTTTCTATAAGACTAGGATTTTCAAGCAGAATTGCCGCCGCAATAAATATTTCAAAATGAATGGCAACTGTGACGAAAAAGTAATAAATTGACAATACTTCTATTTCTCTTTCCTATTTTTACGCTTTGGATTTTATTTTATTTCACTTACAATTATAAGAGTTATTTCTTGAAATCTTTTCTTAAGTGTACTTAATTTAGAATTTTTTCAAAGCAAGCATACTTTAGAGTTTGAAATATGGTATAAAAAGATGATTCCACTGGAGTTTCAATAAATCTATACTCCTGGATTATGTAAAAATCCAGTATCATAGATTGTTTAAACCTTTGTTTCAGACGGGGTTTTTTTCAAATTATCATTATATTAAATGCTGCTAAAATTAAAGCATTGATAAAAATCCAGTGATCAAAATTTTTTCGTTACTCATAAAGCCAACCAGACCATCTAAATATCTGAATGCATCGAGTATCATTGCAAAGAAGCTTTAAACATAAAGCTAATATTACATCAATAAAACTAATAATGGTTAGTAGGGAAATTATACAGAAAAATGCAATTTCTTAAAACATCACACAAAAAATGAATAGAAAAAAATTTAAAAATTAAATGATAATATGGAATTAAATATTCTAGATCGGAATAAACCCAGAATTTGATTTAAAAAGAATAAAATATTTTTTCATTGATTTTTAGATGTTAAAAATAGTTTATGTGTCTTTATTTTATCCTTAGTTGTCAATCTCTTAAAAGTAATGATACATTAGAAAAATGCAGACGTCCTGGCATAAGGGTAGCTTGTCATCCCCTAGATCTGAACTTCCCTATTCGGGTATGTTTGTTTTTCTATGTTCTATCTGTGAGTAGTGTGAATATGCCCCCCCCTCCTGTAAAAAGGGGCTGTGCAAGTGAATGTGAAGCATGAAGAAGCTAAGTCTTACTATTGGCCCTATTGGGCGCTTTTGTAAAAACAAGGGATGCTAATTTGTTGGAATCGTTGACAGCTTTCTTCAAGCGACCTTGTAAAGTGCCATAAGTAACAACAACAAAAAATTACGAAAACTTATCAGCTCCCTCAGAAAATCATAAAAGCTATCACCGAAGACAGCGAAGTATAAGAACAAAATTGATAGTGAGTGTGGATGAATGATTCTAATAGAACTTGAATGAATGTCTTCACTTATTTGAGATAGTTTTCTTGAAATACACAAAATCCTCTGATGGAGATTTTCTCAAGCTTAAATAACAACAAAACTGTGTGAAAGGCATGTTATATTTCTTATCATTCAATAATCTTATCATGTTTTTTCCCAGATTGTATTCTGTGCGTACATTGCCTATTGAATAAAATTTTCCTAGGATTCTAATTTGTATGCTTTGTGTCAGATAGTGATTTAAGTTGAATGTCAAATATGCTAAGCATATAAGACAAATAATTTGATGATACTTTCAACTAAACTTTAATTTTTATTTTGAATTCCACAAATAAGTCAATTTCTCAGGAGTTGTAGAATAAATTATTCATAATTGAAACATTTGCTTATGAGGAAAACGTATTGAAATATCTTTAGAATACATGACAATTGAATTCAGTAAAGTATTTTAAGATTGTCTAATTATGATAAGAAGAAAAAAAAATTAGAAAAAATTTCTTAAAAAAAAAAGGAAAACAAGGAGAATAATACCTTAAAGAAAAATACAATTATCAATTTAATGTATCACAATTAACTAGTTGATGCATATTTGCAACGAAATGTAGAGATAATACAATTACATGATTTCAACAAATTCTAAATTTATAAAGGAACAAACTCCTACATATTATTTTGAGGTTATCTTATTTACAGAGAAACCAAGAAGATGCTGAAAACTCTGAAAAAATGATAAATGGATTCAAAAGAAACGCTGCTGATATATTATTATTTTTCAAAGATCTCACATTTATGATAAATCTTTTAATAACGTGAAAATAAGGATCATAGGATGATCCTCATTTAATAAAAATAAAGACAATGATTTTTATAAAATTACAATTTTTCTAAAAATGAAGACAATGATTAATATTTTAAAGCCTGGCTTTAAATTTCTAGATGATAACAAACAGGAATTTTACAGATGTAATCAGTATTTATGTCAGTGAAGTCAACAAATGCACTAAGTACTTCTAAAACACGGCAGTTAAATTATTAATAAATGAAGAAATACCGATATATATTAAAATGTATTAATTTTGTAAAAATCGAATAATAAAAGTTAAAACTTTAACAAAAGTGCATTCATCAATAATTCAATATTTAGACGTCGTAACAAAAGTGCGTTCATTAATTTTCAGTTTTTAGAAGTTCTGATAATATTATGATATTTCAAACAATATAAATTTGAATACTTTTGAAACACTAAATTTTAAAATAATTACAGCTTCCAACTTTGATTATAATTGGTTATTTATTCAATAATTCTGTATATAAAAGAATATTATATATAATTTTATATAAATCACATTTCTTATTTATCGCGTAGTATTAGAAAACTTTTTAATGTCAGCTATATGTAGGAATATCAACATATATTTAGTTATATATTTAACTATATGTAGAACTACATTTACATTGTTACACATTGTTTCATCGTTATACATTGTTTCATCTACGTCGTCTACATTGTTTCATCTACGTTATACATTGTTAATTTACGTTATGCATTGTTTCATCTTCAAAACAAATGAATGCAAGATATATGTGAAAAAAAACGCGAAAAGTAATATTGTAATTCAAATTTATTATTCAATTTATAACTGCGTTGTATTTAAATTTACTTTCTTTTGTTATACAAAAAGAAATATTTTAATAATTCATTATACTACTATTAAAATTAATTTAATAATCATTATAGGTACCAATCTGAAGACAAAAATTAAAGTAACACATTGTTTCAAAGGTTAGTAAGCAATTTTAGAAAGCTACGTTTAAATTGTATCAGTTAGATAATAAATTCTATAAAAGAAAATAAAAACATTTTGACCGATATTTGAACCTTCAACAAAACGAATCCATTTAGATTCGCCGCCAAAAGAGCTAATTAAATCATATTTATAGTCATAATTAGCTCTCGAATTCCACGCCAATTACTTCGAAGTTTCCGCTTTGGCGCAATAATTCCACTCGCTCTATCGGCTCCAAATGGAATATGCTGCTCACATAGAGACATCTTTCTATTTACAACATCACAATATCGCCACTTGAAAACATCTTTCTTGTTCATTTTACGAGAGGGAGGGGGTCTCCATTCTCTTTTGATGCACAGAGTTCCAGTTTTAGATCTTCCATTGTGAGCTGGAGGAGACAAATGAGTTCCGCATTTTATGAGACTAATCGTTCATCCGTAGACAATCCCGGCAACAATAGGGAAGGAAGGCCTCTGCTGATGACTATTTTATTGGAGGGGGCTATCTCTCAAATAAAAGGATCGGGGACGTAGGTGAAAAGAAATCGCATTTTCTTTTTCGGAAAAGTTTAAGCGAGTTTTAATAATTTATGAGTTTTGAAAACTGTTGAAGAGCTGCCATCCACAAGTTGATGATTTGAGAATAATACGGGTGGATACGGACCCATGTGTAAATATCTGTAAAGTGCTTAGTTTCGCACAATAATTCTCAAATTCGAATAGATGGCCAGCTTTTGTTTCAATTTAGGTATCATTGCAGTTTCAATGTGAATTTAAATGTTCAATAAATAATATCAAACTATATGTACTGTTTATGTGTATTTTAGTTTTATTACAGGACGTATAATGAATGATTTCATATCCCTAAAACATCCCTTTTATTTTTATTGGAAAAAGCTACACACACACACATTAGATTATATATAACTATGGACCTATCAGTCACTTTCTTCACTGATGCATCTCAAAAAGTTAATTTTCTATTTTTCAGCTATTTTTAATTAATCAGACAATTATATTTATCTAATAATATGTATTTAAATAATTTCTATTAATAAAAAGGGAAATGTCTTATATAAGAAGTTAGATAACAGCTAAATATAAAGCATAGAGAAAGACTGTCAATATGTAGCAAAAGTGCAAAACCGGTAGAAATTATCAAAACACGTGCAGAAAGCATATCTCTATTTTAGAAACATCTACATTGGAACTCCTTTTGGTACAACATATTGTTTATCGATGGTGATAAGTAATTATAGATTGGGATAAGACTACTATGAAAGAATCAACGCCATCGATAGAGAATTTGGTGAACCTGAAAGAAATTTTGATATATCTGCCTTTCGCATTTTACGAGTTTCCTGAACAAGGCATGGAATTTTCTAGCAGAATGTCGGATCTCTGTTTCTAATAGAAATAGGGGTAAAAATTATGTACCTCCTGGAATGGAATTATGCACTTCCTGGAAAATTATGTACCATTTTTTTATCCATAAGATATTTGTGTAAATTATCTTTCTTCTCTACAAGATTTTATATGAAAGGGAACATTACTATTGATCTATAAAATATTTCTAGTTCATATTCAAAATAGCATAGCGTTGTTTTTTTAGCATTATTTATAACATTTGGAAACTTTTCAAAACACTTTTATTAAAAAATACAAGGAGAAAATCCGATGTTTCCGATATATACTTAATATCTCATTAATTATAAAAATTTCATAATCTCTCGAATATAAATATATATTGTAAATGTAAGTGCGATACAAGCAGTAGATTAAAAACATTTCACATAGCCTCATTTGTCTTACAGCTAAAGGAATGAAAAATAAACGCATGAATTTTAATTAAAATTCGTATGTAGCACATATTTAAATTGAGTTAGTTTTTGTGTTTTCGTTTATTTCCGGTAGAATAAATTTCCGTTGGTGTTTTCAAAAATTAATTCTCAAGTAATTTTTTAGAGTAAAATTTAAAACAAATTGAATATACAAATAGAGTATCAAATTAAAAGCTTTACAAAACCAGAAATAGAAAATCACATGTATGCTTTGTTAATATAATTCGTTGTTTGAAGTACAATTTTCTGAAATTCCTTCAGGCCTTTTTATGGAATTAACTGGAATACTAATTCAATTCAATTGTATTTTTATTAAATTGATTTATTTATCTATTGATTTTTGTTCTTCTCCAATTTCAAATGAGAGTTCTGTCGATGATGTATTATTATCTTACTTAAATAAAAAAATATATACATAAATATAAATGTGAAATTTTAAAACAAAAAATGAAAATATAAATAATTTCCAATGACCTCCAAAGGAATTTCCATTATCTTTCTTGCTTAAATTAAAATCTCTTGCAGAATTAACCATCTAGAATAAATCTCCTGTTTAGTCCTATAAAATTTGTATCACATGAAATGAAAGAGAACAAATAAATTTCAAAAGAATTCTATCAGAAGTTGAGTTAAATATATTCTTGTAATTTGCAAGGCAAAACATATTACCGAAACCTGATCTAAAATGGGCTTTCTGTTCAATTCTATAGCAAATTACAATTCGAAAACTTCAAAATCTTTCACGCAACGTAATTTATACTGTATCTAAAGAGGTATTCAGGTTTAAAAGGAATGTGTCTAGACCCAAACTGCTCTTATTATGCATAATCTATTTCGCACATCTGGTATCATCAAACAAATACCTAAGGAACACGGTTCCGAAAAATTGAACACGATACCATGGAAAGGATTAGATAGTTAAATATTATCAAGTATGATAATTTATCTTTGATCATTTCGTTCAAGCAAAACTTCTGATTAATGTGTTTGCAATTATTTCGTAATTAAAAGACGAAAATGGTAATTACAAAGCGAAATGGAGATTATACAGATTCATTTCTGTAATTACAGGTGCATTGGAATATTATAATCTTCAGATAGCTAGAGAAACATGAAAATAAAGTCTGAGAAGTGTTCAATATCATTAATATATAGCAATTAATCAATAAAAGTATATTTTAAGTAAGAATCTAATTTAATTTCCAATTTTGCGTGTTTCCAGCATTTGCGTTTTGAATGAATTTGTTTGTGAATTTGAAGTAATTACTTTTCTCAATTAAGATTTTAAACATTCTTTAGAAATATAATACAAGGTTTAGTAGCAGTGAGAATTGGGTAGATGATTCATATTTCTAAAAGATGCGTGAGACTAACATAATTCTTATTAAAACTTTTGAAAATGTCCTCGCTTTTTTTATCCCTACTTTTCAGTTTTGATAATATTTACGTTTTATTTAAAACTGAACATAATGCATTGTTTTCATTAATCCATGTTTATGAATACTAAATCTGTTCTGAAATTAAATATATGTTCCTATTATTTATCGTGATATTTAAAGAATTATCAAAAGCTGTATTGTTTTCTTACAGAAATAAAAAATATATATAATATTAAGTTCATACGTATTAAAAAATATTTGTACATTATATATGAAATAATCATTTTCTTCCCAAAAAAATCAAATAATAGGGAAATAAATTTCCTATCATTTAATGGTTTATAACTTTGGTTTATTTAACGTTAGTCAATTAGTTATTTTAAAGTCCCTTTTTAAAGCAACATTAGGGCTCTCTTGAGACAAGCCTCTTAATTAAAATCCGTGGGTAGATGACGGGAATGACCCTTGAGCAAGCACCCTTTTTTTCACGTCACATCACACCCCACCAGCAGAAGAACATTTGGCTCTGACGTTTAACGCACGTCCGATGCATCCACTTTCATGACAATTCTTTGATGAAATCGGGCCTCGGACCTGAAATACTCTGGTTTCGGAGTTGAAACCTTACCTCCAGACCATTGCGGCCCCTTTTATTGAACACAATATTAATTAATTCATTAATTTATATCGAGTGCATACTTTTCAATTGCAATGTAACAGAATAAATTAATTATCAAGGGATTCAGTGAATAACAATTAATTTTGAGGTTATTTATTGATAACATTTGCTTTGTTTATGGTTATAAAGCAATAAAAAATTAATAGCATTACAATTCTGACCAAAGTTCAGACGAAGAAATTAATGTTTTTAATCCAACTTCTATTACTGATTCCAAGCAAAATAGCAATAAATAATTTATTTCATTCATTTACCCTTTATTTAATAAACATAAAAATCAAAACGCAGAAATTATTAATTTTTCATTCAAGCATCCTTTGCTAGTGAAAATTTACTAATTTTTTTTCAATATCTCCGAGAAAAAAATTCATTTCATTTCTCATAATGTATTAAAGAAGACAAAATCAAAGCGGATGGATCGGATGGATATTCTTTACTTCTTAAAGCTTAGCCAAATGAATTTACGAGGGATCTGAAAAATAAGTTTAATAAAGCAACAAATATGTCTATTCTTTAGAAAAGATACTACACTGTTTCTAAAGGCCCCTGTGATAGAAAATTAAAAATTTATTCATTCCATTTAATTAATTATGAAATATACTACTCCTTTGATATTACCACGAAAGGAAAGAAACAAAATGTTGCAATTACTTTAAACAAATAAAAGCGGGATATATTTATTTTGACTAGATTTATTGTAAATGCTTTTGCTTGCTACTTTAATTACAGAAAATGATTTTTAAATGTCTGTGTAAGATTTTTTAAAAACATGGTATTTCGTTTTATTGATATTTATTCTTTTCAAAGAGGCATGGTTCAAAGATTCCTTAAATACTGAAGATTTGTAAATAATAGTATAAAAAATAAAAACTGCTGTCACCATTATATGTAATTTCAATATAAAATATTTCAGAATAAATGGTTTATTTTCTTAGCATTATCATCTGAAATATAAAATTAGAAACTTTTGAAAATAATTCTAAAAAGATAGTCATTATAAATATAATCAATCTTAAACTCTATACTTATACGATTTCAATCGCCTTAAGTCTATTGTTTCGACTGTTTTTTTAAAGTTTCATATACTGTGCCAATTTAATTTTCATGCTCAATTATTGGGTATAATCAAATATCATAAATCATAAAATAATGATCATGAAACAATAATAACAGATGCTGCATTTATTTGCGACAATAGTTGAACTATTTACTATGAAAACAATATCAGACATGAATAATGGCAATAATATATTATTTAAATTATTTACATCTTTATTGTTATTGATTTATATTTACATCTTTATTGTTACAAATTTGAAATTATAAAAATAAAGTTTGCAGTATTTTTTTATTTAAGATAATTTATAAAAAAATCCAAATTTCGATAATGCTAAATCGAATAGCAGATAAAAAAAAAAAGAAAAATATATTTTGTGAGACAATGAATTAGAAAAAATTTGTACTGATATACATATATAAAAGCAGATATGTATCCATTATAAACGTAGGATTTATTCACATTTTTTTATATATAAGGATTATAAACATAAAGAATAATATAAAAAAATAAAATAACAAAAAGAGTATTCAGAATGCTTAGTAAAAGGAAATATGAAGAAGAAAATCATAAATAATTAAGGAAATGCAGATCATATAAGTTCAACAACGCAGTGAGCTATTATTAATATCCATTGGTCTTTGTTTAAATAATGACTTTAAATAAATTAGTGAATAGATTATGAATTACTAATTAATTATTTGAAAAAGAGTTTTTTCTTTTTAAAAGCAAGTATTTATAAACTCTCACGAATGACAGAATTTTTTCTACTCTATTGAGCTAATTAAATATATAAATATTATTCACTATTCTGGCTGTCGCAGTGTGTTAAAATACTTTCCATCAAACTGAATTATTATTCTTAAAAAGATAAATAAATAAAAAATCTTTTTTTTTCCTGTAATAAGCTTGTGCTTTTTGTATAGCATTTCTTTTTTTTTTCTTTTTTTTAAACTTTTCCATGATTGATTTTTATGCCATTATAATTTCAAAGTTACATTAGAAATGTGGAATAAGAAACAAGTGAAATTTATGTATTTAAATAGAGTTAGAAGAAAAGGAAATAAGATTCACAATCATTGGTGGAATCTATAAGGTAACAGCTTAATATAGATGAGAAATGAAAATATGAATAATAATTATTTGGCATTTGAAATCGTTTTATTTGCTATCCAAACAAAATTAAAAAATCGTGTTGCTTTCTAAATACGACTACTGATCTAGCGTTAAAAGCTTAGAAAGTAGCGAATATAGAAAATTAGAAAGTTAAATTTCCTGCATTCGTATCTACTATTTTTACTAGTATTTAAATCATTATCAATGTTGAATTTTTCCGTAATAAATACCTGCCATAACATTGTTATTCTCTAAGTTATAGTTTTTGCTTTCATTTAGTTATCTTTATTTCAAGATTGTTAAAAAATTAAGTGATATTTAAACACGTTTAGAAAGATAATAATATCTTAGTGTATTTAATTTATTTATAGCCATACAATTAAATTAACTATTGCTGTTGAAGTTCGTTCATAATGAAAGAACGATATAATAAAATTTAAATGTAAATCTCGGATACAAGCTCAAATTTAAAAAAAATTATTAAAAAATATCTATATTTTCAAATTACTTAGTCTAAATTCCTTAAACCAAACTGTAATCGGCTTTTTTAAATTGCAGCCGTGATGACTGTTAAAAGTATGATAATTTTTTTTTACTATACACTTCTTTTGCCTTATAGTGATGAATATTTATACCACAATAAGATTCCTATTTAAGGTAGTTTAAAATATATATAAAACAGTCTTAATACAGAATATCATTTAGATATTTTTTAAATACTTTCAGGAATGATATATTCAATTGAAACGTTTATTCTATATAGTAAGATATTTTCAAAGAATAATGTCATGATTTATGAATAAAGATTGCAAACAAGGAAATGTATCAAGATATATTGTATCGCTTGAATGATGAAATGTGTTATTTATTCTGAGAGAAGAATATTTGGAATAGATAAAAAACGTATGATAAAGCTGAATAATCTTTTTATCTATGAAATTACTCTAAAACTGTACGACAATACGAGTAAAAATAACACATAAGTAAATTATTTACTATCAGTAATTCATTGTTAAGTGTCATAAAAGAAAACAAACTTCTTTGACCTTTCTTACATTATGCATATCGTAAAGATATGATTTTAATTAAAGTATAAATAAAGAACATAATCCGTTACAGATTTGTTCATGATAATGTCATATAAGATGATGCAGAATGTATGACACATATTAAATAAGTAATAATTATGCAAATTTATTGTTTTGTAAGCATAAATTTATTTAAATTTCATGCCCAGACGTAAATGAATAGATTGATAATTGTTCCTTAAATATATATACATAGAAAGAGGTAACCTGACTGTTAGAAAAAAATCGACATAATAGATTCAGCAGATTGAATCTAATAAAAGCAAGTCATTTTTATAATGTTTAGATTTCTTTTTCAATTTTAAAAAAGAAAGAAATTTCAAATAATTTTCATAAATAAATACTTTTCATTCAACTTTTAATAAATTATTTTAAACATTTGAATAATATTTAAAATAATTGCTTAAACGCTGTTTTAGAATAAAAATTGACAATTGGAATACATAGATTCCATTATAGATTTTTATTTCAGAAAAAGAAGAAATTATTAGAGAGCTAAATATTCAGTTTAAATTAACAATCAATAAAACAAACAGATGATCTTCAATTCTGAATAAATGAAAAGAATAAAAATATATAAATACAATTTATTTAGTTGCATTAAAAATGTCAAAAAGTGGATCTAAATTAATTACTTGTTAATATAAGAAACCATATAATTTCATTTAAAATAATTAGTGAAATAAATCTGATCTTTAGTCTCTCATGTCTCAGAACAATTAAATTAATTAATAAAGGATCAAAGAATCTTGAATAAATTTAATTTGTTTAAATTAATATAAAACATTTCTTTGCACGTATCTTTCGAAAATAATCATTTTATTCTGAAGAAAAGTTTTTCTTTTTTTTTTTTATTTTTCATCGACAATTTCTTAACCCTAATTTTGGATATGCAATTACGAATTTGTATTTAGTTCAATATCATATTAAAATAAACATAATACAATTAAACCACTAAATTTATTAAATTCTTTCTGTAGTTTCTTTGTTAATTAATTCACTCTTTAATCCCTTAGGAAAATGAATAGAATTAAAAAGTTCATAGAGTATTTTAAATCCATTTTTTATTCACATAGAAATGGTAAAAATTCAAATTTTATAATCAGTAAATAAAGAAATTTGTTTCCCTTCATAATACTTTAAGATTTTGAAGTGAAATGTATTATTTATCAATTAAGTATTATCATTATACATCTTGAATTATCTAAACTAATTAATTATTAGACATGTATTAAGTATTTCATTTTACGAAGTGAGTTTAATTTTATTTTGCATAATTATTTGATACACAAAAAATTAATAGCCCTGATAGCAAAATAGTATATTATTTGTTTTTTTTAAATGCTAATTTTAAAATAAAATAGATTACATCAATTTCAAAAAAAATAATAACCAAAACGAATACAGTATTAAAAATAAAAAATTTAGTATGCCAATTATGTGGTTTTTAAATGAAATATTACAGTTTTCAAACAAATTAAAATTAAGGAAATATATCGTCAACATTTCTTATTCAATCTGTCAGCTCAACATACTTCTAGTTTGCTGCCATTACGAATTGAATGCTTCTTAAAAAGATACTTTGAATTTTACAGTAATATTTTAAAGCGCTATGCGTGTAAAATAGATAAAAGTACTAGGAATAGGTTTGGATGTAACGTCTTCATTCTTTTATAATCTAATTCT
>JAPMOQ010005253.1:0-25187 GCA_026543055.1 Argiope trifasciata | reverse complement strand
AGAAACAATAATAATATTTACAAATAGGGTGAAGACTTCACGTATCTCGACAGTTTAAAATTTTATTTGAAATGTTTCAAAAGAAAAAGGTCACAAATTCTGAGATGTTTCAAAATAGAAATACCTCCGTCAAAAGCTCAACCGGTAATGCATCTCTTTATATTTCGTTCTCTGCCATACATATGGGGCCGCGGTGGCCTGGTGGTAAAGTCTCGGCTTCGGAACCGAAGAGTCTCAGGTTCGAGACTCAATTCCACCGAAGATTCGTCGTGTGAGGGGGCCTGTTGCACGTTAAATCTGTCAGGCCAAACGTCCTCCCGCTGTGTGGCGGGATGCGGAAAGGAGGGTGCCAGTTCAGGTGTCGTCCTCGTCATCTGACTGTGGTTCAAAATTACGAGGTCCGTCCCAAAATAGCCCTCGTGTTGCTTTGAAATGGGGCGTTAATATAACTAAAAAAAACTGTCGTACATACATGCCAAATGACATCTCAGAACATATTTCCTTGTGTGGTTAGTGAAAATCATGAATTTTTAGATGGAGTATCTGAAGAACTGAAAAGACATCATAACCATCAAAAAATTTTACTGACTTATCCTGTTTTAAACAATTCTGAAACATTGAAGTTTTCCCCAAAACAACCAAACTCTCTTTTTTTTTAATATTAGAATTCATTTTAGTGGCGATTTCAGAGAAAGCGCATTCATTGACCGTGCATCTCAAGCAGACGAAGAATCAAATTATTTTAAAGACGGAAAATTTTTAATCAGACTGCTAATACAATTTAGCAAATTTTCAATATTTTATTTAATATGATTTTTTTTATTTAGCTTTTTAATGACATTATTCTGACTGATTTAATTTTAATGTTAGCTGAAATTTTCATCCATTATTTTTAAATCATTTACCAGTGTCTGATGCATTTTATCTCATTTTTAGCGTTAAATACACAGGTAAGATATTTATAATTTTGCATTAAATATGTCAATGTAATTTGGGATTTTTTCTTTTGCTATAAATATTTGCTATTTTTTTCATATAAAAATATTTTTAAACATTAAATATGCAAATGAATATTCAAATTTTACTACATTATACTAATTCAATAGAAAATGCTCGATTCTTTGATATTTATAGCATTCTTTCATTTTAATTTGAAGAGCAACATTTTATAAATTAATAAATATTTTAAACAAAATAACCATTAAAGTTACTGTTCATATGTTTGGCAAAATGAATCGATATACGGTTATTTGTATAATCGAATAAATACGTCTATTGAAAAGAAAATACGTGATAGAATTTTGAACAGAATATGTGTTTTCAGATTGTGTTTGAAGATAAAAAGAAAACGTAGGTGTTATTTGTTAAATATCATAAATTTTATGAATAGTAAGATTCAGAATCTTAAGAAGTATATGATTTATAAAATTCAACTTTTACTCAATTCGAATCATTTGCGAGCTGAATCAGATGAACAACTAAAAAAATTTTAATAAATTCTCCGAATATATTATTTGTCGAATAATAACAATACTTGTGATCAGACAACGACTTTCTGCCTTGAATAATTCTCCGAAAAAGTGAATCGCAAAAAATCCAAGATGTAATAAATTTAAAAGCCTAAAAGTACAGCAGAAACCTTTGATAGGATTTATTCAATTTTAATCCATTTCTTCATTTTTTTAATACATAAAACAATTATCTCCATTTGTTCACTTCTCATTCTTTACTTCTCAACAACAAATAGAATTTAGTGTTCTAGCTAAAGTTTGTTTTAAATATTAAATGATTCCTATTCTTAATATATATATTTTGATGTTTTAAAATCATTTAATTAAAATAAGGGATTTATTTCAGTATTATGGATTATATAGAATAATACCAACATTTTATTTTTATTTACAGCTACATCACAATATAGGAAAGCTGATTGTTTTTAGAACTAAATATTTCTTCTTTTACTCCCTGAAAGTGCTTTGTTTCCATTCCATCATTTCGAGGATTAAAAGCAAGCTGAAGATGGAGAAAAACGTGACATACATTTGTGATCATTGCAAACACAATACGTGTTCCAATGAAAACAAATAAAAAAAAATTATGAATGGGTGTTTACATTACAGTCCCCACTTCTCTGTAATAAATGTTCAAAGAACTTTAACATAGGATTCAAAATTACGGATAAAATGTCATTGCTCGGCCCATCCGGACATGCAATGTCGGCATCGGTTGCTGGGCGAAGTGCGAATGCTTGTGCTGGTGAAGGTTCGAGAATAGAACATAAAATGGAAGAAAATCAGCCTATCGGATCAAATGAAAATGCGTACAAATGTGAAGAATGCCCTCGAACTTTCAAAATTAAATCCAGCCTTCGATGTCATAAAAGAGTGCACGACGTGAATAACCCTTATAGATGCGAGGTGTGTGGTTTGCATTGCGCATCTAAAGCAAATTACCATACGCACTTAAACATTCCAACAAAAATCGTTATAAATGCGATTTTTGCACTGCAATCTTTTAATATAAACATAGCCTTCAAGTCCACATGAACACGCATAAAGGCGATAATCTCTTCAAGTGTGAATTGTGTGAAAATAATTGTATCTCTAAGAAAAAACTTGAATATCACATGGCCAGCCATTCGAATGAAAGAAGTCACAAATGTCCAGTTTGTCCTTCGAAGTTTAAAACTAAAACTGTCCTTTGTAGGCATATGAATGTACATAAGGAGGGAAATCCCTATCGATGCAAAGTGTGTAATAAAAACTTCGATTCTAGATATAGTCTCAAATCTCACGTGACGTCACATTCCAAAGCAAAGCCTTACAAATGCGATATTTGTGGTACGTCCTATGGAACTTACTTTGATATCTATTATCACAAGAAGATAAAACATCAAAAGGATACTTTGAAATAACAGGAGAAATGCAGCCGAAACTGTTTTCCTTTTCATGATTTCTATTAAATTTTATTACCAAGTATGTGCTTTTACTGCGAGAGAATTTTAACATTACATTAAGTTGAATTTGACAAGTCACATCCAGCGTGGCTTTTGAACAAAAGAAATGATATTTCCAGAAATCTGCTCTATCATCAAAGAAAGATGCTTCTAAAACTATAACTGCTCATTTAATTGGTATGCATAGATTTGTAACACATACATTGTTTATAGTTATGTATAAAGTTAAAGCACAGGCGTATAGTTGTGAAACTTAATCAACAGCCTCAATTAGATTATAAAAACTCGTTTCTCTCCTTATTTGTGAAAAATATTTACCATAAAATGAAAAGGATTTGTAAAAGGGATACAGATTTTATTACTGACTTAGACAAATTTGCTCTGTTTTTACCTCTAAGAATAAAAAAGATATAATAGCCAAGAATTCTTTTTTTTCCTTATGCTGAATCTGCATACCAATTATTGTATTCTAATAATTAAAAAACTGCAGAAATTTATACATAGATGTTTTGGAACACATACAATTGTATCAATTTCCCTAAAAATTAGAGTTATACGGGTGATGTAAAATTATGTTAAGTTTTTATTCACAACTGGGTAATACAAGGAGTCACAAAATTTTACAGATTTAAAATAAGTCTTCTATTATTTCTGTTTTTAAACATTCGAAACAATTTCAGGATTTTTGAATCTTTGGAATTCAAAGATGTACTTTCAGTTATTTCAAAAGAAGAATCAATTTCTTTAATTTTTATAGTTTATAAACGCTTGAGCGTATTATTAAAAATTTTATAAACATTTATCTCTTTTTATCGTATTAAGAATTTTCTTTTTCTGTAAATAAAAATAAATTTACAATTTATTTTCAAAAATAAAAATATAAATTCTAAATATTTGCAAACATTGAACATAAACGTTTATATTGAAGATTTTTCTGGTGATTCAATAGAATGTAGGAAAACGTTGAACCGAAGTACTTGTGCAATCTCAATAAATTCTTATACATAGAAATAACTAGGGTAGGTGGATAATATTAACATAGTTCCAATTATTAATACTTTAAACTTTTTTAGCCTTAATAAATGTACTTAACTTTACCTTAAATTAAATAAAAGTTATATATTAACTGATTTTTTTAAGATTCTGATTCTTTTAATTTTAAAAATAAAGTAATGATAGAATTTTCGAATGTACAGTTAATAAATGGATTTGATTACACCAGTTATTGTCTTCAAGAAG
This sequence comes from Argiope trifasciata, assembly GCA_026543055.1. NCBI lineage: Eukaryota > Metazoa > Arthropoda > Arachnida > Araneae > Araneidae > Argiope > Argiope trifasciata. The sequence continues at coordinate 20,992 of JAPMOQ010005253.1, read as the reverse complement.
TCCAGAAACTTTTGTTTAAATTCAACATTAGTAATCAGTAATTCCAGATATTTTGAATATTTAAAGCTAGCTTTAGTTTTAGTTTAGTTTAGTTATATTAACGTCCCGTTTGAAGCAACACGAGGGCTATTTTGGGACGGACCTCGCCCTTTTGAACCACGGCCAGATGACGAGGACGACACCTGAGCTGCCCCCCCTTCTGCACATCACACCACACCAGTGGGAGGACGTTTGGATTTAAGGTGCAAGAAAATCCCTCACACGATGGTTCTTCGGCGGAATCGAATCTCGAGCCTGAAAACCTCCGGTTTCGAATCCGAGACCTTACCACCAGGCCACCGCTGTCCTGAATATTTTACTAATTTTTAATATTAAAAATATTAACACCATTTAATATTTTACAATAAATTCATGTGCACCTTGCTGGCTGCTTTACTCAATAAAACATATCCAACTAAGCAATCAAACAAGCCTTAATCACGTTCCTGCCGTGCTCGCAGGCAGAATAAATTCTTAGAGCATATTTTTCAATGCATGAAAACTGAAAATCAAGGAATAGCGAGAGTTCAGATGCGTTCCACACGTTCAGCGTGAACTCTTTTCACTCGGAAACGCATTTCGATGCAGAATTGTTTATCTAATACAGAGATGTGTTGATTGCTCTGAAAAATAAATGTACATAATTATTTTTGTCTAATTTTTGGAAAAATTTGTCTACATCTTTTTACCATTTTGTAAGCTTTAAAAAAAATCAAAATTGGAAAATAAAGAAATGAAACGTCAAACCAATGCACCATCTTGAACGGTGAGAGAATAAGCACAACCCGAGGCAAAGGGTTCATTTTGGTTCAAGACAATTTTTAATGCAGGCGAAAAAAAATTACAAAAAGTTACAAGAAAAAGTTACAAAAAAATACTTTGTTTTTTTCAAAATTTAGTATTTTTTTATATTCTTCACTTTTATTTTTATTAAAGAAACTGCCTTTCAATTTTTTTTTTAATTTTTAAGTATTGATGGATATATTTTTTTAAATTTACCAGCGGGTGACCGAGCTCCGCTCGGAGAAAACAGGTATCGAAGCTAACTCGAAGATTTAAATTTTCAATTGTGATTTATCAAAACAATACATGCCATAAGAAAATTTGTGAAACCATTGGTGAAAAGATAACCGGTTAAAGTGCACCATTGTAAACTATTCTAAACAAAGTTAGAGTTTGGAAAGGGAACTATTATATATAAAGGTAAAGTAAAGGTAAAGATTGAAGTGTGTTGAAGTTCAATATGTTTGACAAATTTATTTAGAAAAACCAAACATATATACATACATAAGAAACATATTATAAACCTATAACAGCATAAACATAATTATTAGGCAATAGACAAAGAAAATTTAAGTGCTGCCATCTATAGCCATTATGGCGAACTAATAAAGTTTGAAAATATCCTATCTGTAACTCCGAACTGCTCCACCGTAGCGCTTCAAAACCGGCGCCAATCGATTCCTCGTGGCCAAAAACCCCAGACCCCCAAGTTTACCGGAGTTTATTAATTCTGGGGCGATTTTCGACTTGGCAACCATTCCTCGTATTATAGTATTAGATTAATTGATGTTATTTATCTAAGCTCAACAGTCAAATGTTAATCAGGACAATAAATTTTCCCTTACTAATTCAAATTTTGCACAATATATATATTCTTTCTATCTCTTTCCAAATTTGTCTGGAAATGTTTTAATATAATTCTTTAATTCTAACAGTTGTTTATTATTCTGAAAAAGACACTTACTACCGATTTAAAAATTATAAACTTTAAATTTTTTAAATCGGTAGTAAGTGTCTGAAATTTTCCATTCTATTTTTAAATGCCTGAAACCATGAACATAAAATTATTCAATATTAATTTTAAATTTCATTTTTTATTTCATTATGTAACTTTCCTATTTTTAGAATCCAAATATGTCTAATTAATAATTTTTTTATTTAAATTGCTCAGAAATTTTTTAAGTTTAGTTAATTTGGTATAAAATAATCTGGACTTCTTAAAAATATTTAATATATTTCTGATGGCAATTAAATTTATTGGTATTTTATTCTACTTATTGTATTATAAATCTATTTTTGCATGTGGTTGCCGAGTAGAATTCACGTGATGATTATTTAAATAACCATTACTTATATTTTCAAGCGATATTTTTTGCTGCCTTATAAAGCGAAAGTACCTTTATTTATTGATACATGGTGGAAACCACAGAATTTGGAGGAGTATTGATAAAATTTTTATATTATGTGCGTCGATAAAACTGTAAAATGAAATTTTCGTCAGTATTTTTTATGGGGATAGAAATGCAATATGTGTAAAAATAAAAACTCATCTTTCTTCCAGACAAATTCATTTTCTTTCAAAAGAAACTTATAACAAATATTAATATTAAAATAATCCTTATTGTTCTCTATGGTCTTTTCCCATTTATCAAGTTGAAAAAGAAAGCCACTTAGTGAAAGAAACCCATAGCTTTTAAAGTTACCATGCCCAGTGAGAAACTGGGTTTATACAAATTATAGAGTAACTCAATTTCTCACTGGGCATGGTAACTTTAAAAGCTATCTATATAAATTTAAATTATCTCCATCATCTACCTGTGACTGTCACATTGGAGGCGAGGAAAATGTGGAACATATGCTTTTTCTAAGTTCTAAGTATGCTGGAGCAAGACAGAACCTAAGGCTGGCTCTCCAAGCCATTTATATAAATTTTCTTCCAGATTTTCATTCACTTGTTTCCACCAGAAGTGCTTTTGAAAATTTTTGTAAGTTTATTATTGACACCTGTTCAATTTTCTTATTCTTGACTTAAATTTTCTTATTTTTTTAATCATTAATAACTGTTAATTTTTCTTATTTTCTTTTTGTTATGGGTTTAAACAGGTGAATTTTGAGCGGATACTATATCTTTTACATTATAATTAATTGTATAAATATTATTTTGACTGATGCACTATGCGGAGGAATACTAATCTTGAACAGTATTCCTCTCCTTCGTATCTAAAATAGATAAATGGACGAAAACGCATCAAATCCTCTTGATTTGCAATGGTATAAATTATTTTTTGATTTCTAATTTAGCACTTAGTCTATCAAAACGATTTTTCATATTCAAACTTTTCCACAAACAACAGAAAGAGAAACCAAAATTTCAAAAACATTATTGGAGAATCATTAAAATATTCCTTTAATTCAGATGTCTTCTTGTTAAAACCCTTTGCAAACATTAATTGAGAAACATTTTGCTTACTTTACCTGACAAAATGAGTCAAAAATACTAATTTCTTTAGAAAAGAGAATAAAATAGCTTTCCTGATTGAAGCATCCAAGGAAACAGTGAATAGCCAATTGGTATTGCAACAGACCTTCAAAAAGAAAACCATCACACGCTATTTCATCCGTATGTGACATTTCAAATCAGAATAAAATTACTGCCTCTCTAATCAGCCAAGCAACACATCTATATATATAATGCTTAATTTCATTCTCAAAGTAGAAATTTCTTAAACATATTCTCCATTCATACGATGGTATGAATCCTTGAACTAATCACAACATTCATTATTAAAATCAATTTCGTGATACATAATTACACTTCGGAGGTACTAAAAGGAATGTATTCTGGTTATGTATTCCAGCTCATAAAATATAAGATTCATATAGGTGTAAATAGATAAAAGCTGGACATACGATTCATTGACAAGTGAAAATGTGAAAAATAAACGGAAACAATCTTAATACTTCCAAATTATGGTGAAGAATTTATTCATCGTATTAGTCTGAAGCTTTAACTTTTTTCAAATTACTTCAACTTTTCTAAAATTCTGATTCGTTTCCTATCTGAAATACACCGATGGAAAAAAATCCCTACACTAGGAAGGAGCTGTGCCAGATAAACGAAATTTAGTAGGCGTGTTTATACATCTGAAAGATGACGTCTATTCAAATTTCGAGCTACGCGCGTAAATGTGGCACTAGTAGCGACACTATGAACACGCAAATGAGGTTTGCTTTAAATAAGCGCTGTAAGATTCGTGATCGTTATTTACAGTTGAGATTTGACGTAGTGGGTTAATGTTAGTCAAGGATGTCTCTGAGAAGCCATGATCAACAGCTCACTGAGTTTGAACGAGGTCGTGTTGTAGAGCTACTAGAAGGTGGGTTTTCTTCCCGCGATATTGCTGAAAGACTTGGCAGGAATGTATCTACAGTGCATGAGCATTGGCGACAGTGGTCAAGGGAGGGTACTGCCTCAAGAAGACCAGGTTCCGTGCGGCCACGTGGTACTACTGAGAGGGAAGACCGGCGTATGGCTGTGGCTAATCGTACTGCGTCTGCAGCGGAAATTTGAGCTGCAGTTGGCACCACAGTGACACAACGAACTGTTACAAATCGGTTACTTCAAGGAAAGCTCCGAGCCAGACGCCCTGTACAGTGCATTCTTCTGATTACAAACCACTGCCGTTTGCGAGGTGAGTGGTGTCAAGCTAGAGATCATTGGAGGACGGAGTGGAGATCTGTTGTGTTTTCTCACGAAAGCCGTTTCTGCCTTGGTCGCAGTGATAGCCGTTTGTTGGTTAGAAGGAGGCCAGGTGAACGCCTGCTAGTGACTTGTCTGCGGCCTATACACAGGGCCTACTCCTGGAGTTATGGTTTGGGGAGCAATTTTGTATGACAGCAGGAGCACTCTCGTGGTTATCCCACGCACCCTGACTGCAAATTTGTACATCAGTATAGTGATACAACCTGTTGTGCTGCCATTCATGAACAGCATTCAAGTTGGTGTTTTCGAACAGGATAACGCTCGCCCTCATACCGCTGTTGTAACCCAACATGCTCTACAGAGTGTCGACATGTTGCCTTGGCCTGCTAGATCACCAGATCTTTCACCAATCGAGCACGTATGGGACATCATTGGACGACAACTCCAGCGTCCTCCACAACCAGCATTAATCGTCCCTGCATTGACCGCCCAAGTGCAACAGGCATGGAACTCCATCCCACAAACTGATATCCGACACCTGTACGACACAATGCATGCGCGTTTGCATGCTTGCATTCAAAATTCTATCGGTTACACCGGTTGCTAATGTACCAACATTTCACATTTGAAATGGCTCGTCTCGCCAATGGCTCTACCTGTGATCTTGAAACTTCAATAAATTAAATATGTTACCTAGACAAATGTATTCCTAAAATTTCATTACTGCACAATAATTTGTTCTTGGTGTTGGTTTTTTTTCCATCAGTGTATATCCAAGTATAACTCTTTAATGCAACTTCTTACTTTTCGTTCTCAGCAGTAAACTGTATGCAAAACGAAATCTTAGATCATATATTTTTGAATGCAAAAATCAGGAATATAAGAAATATACTTTATTGCAAGGCATGACGTAGGTTTCAATTTTAATCACTGGAAACACCTGAAGAAGTGGAAATAACTTCACTATTATTAAAAAAATTAATTTGACATATATAGTTTTTCAATGCATATTAGTTTTAGCTTTATGATAAATATAAACATACATAAAGAGCGGAATCCTTTCAGGTGTGAATTTTGAAACAAGAGTAGCGCTTCTAAACAAGAGCTTGAAAGTCACATGTCCAGTCATTCGAATGAAAGGCTTTACAAATGTTCATGCTTTTCGATGTATAAAACTGAAGATAATCTTCATACGCATATGAAAGTGTGTAAATAGAACAATAATTGTCGATGCGAAGTGTGTAATAAGAACTGCAGTTCTAAAAGCAATCTGAAATCTCCCATGTCAATGCATTCCGATTTGAAGCCTTACAAATCAGAATGAAGCTTCTCTTCAATAATGTCGTACGCAGTGGTTGGTTGATGATTTACTGTTGAATTTGGATGCATCAATCACTAGAGCTATTTTATTATCTCCTCTTAAGAAAGAAGAAGTGATAAGTTCAACTTAAAATACCAATAAAGGTAATTGCCATCATAAATAATGTAGAATAAGTTGAAAATTTCGTTTGTAAGTTTAATGAATTGTAAATGTTTCTGTAAAGTTTACATGAATAATCGATAATACATAATTGTATAGTTAAATGAAAAAAAATAAGCAAAAGCTATTTTTATAATAAATTTACTATGTATTTCATGTTTAGTTGCTTTCGTTATAATATTATTTGTTTAATTAGTTTTGTTCCATGTCCGTTAACTTGAATAACGAGCTGAAAAGCTTAGAATAGAATACGCATATAAAACAGGATCCAAGTTAGAAAACTTGAAAACGCATTTCAAATCAATTTTATTCCGGAAGAATGATTTTGGTCCATGTAGCAAATACGCGACACGCTTGTTTTTGCCTAGAAACTGTTTATCCTATCCGTAATGTTGAACAGAGATTGCTTTCTCCATAAAAATAGAAAAATCCACAATATTTGGACCTACATTGTTCTGGAAACGGAGGCAGATATTTTGAACCAAACACAGAAAGTAATCATTTGCAATTTTAAATTAATAGTAGTTTTTTATAAAAATATTTCTTCTATAATTGTAATACAATTAAATTTAATTTTAAAAAAGAATAAAAAATCCGTATTAATTTATGATGTTTAATCGAAGGGTAAAATGTATTTTAATTTATGACTGCAAAATGTTCATGAAAAATGTCGAGATATGAAAAAATAAATCCAAAATTGTCATAAAATGAGAAATAAGGAGTTAAAAAATCACACAAATATGTATTTTTGCTTCAAAGGTTTTGTTACTAATTGCCCCAAATGGTGCTGGTGGTATGGGAGTGACGTACTCTAATGAAGAAAACTCAGGCATTCAAGTTATAAAAGGACCAGATGTGAAAAAATTTCTCTTGATAATCAAAAACATGTCCACAAGCATATAAAGCTATCGATGCATACTCGGAATGTAGTTCTCCCATCTGAATATGCAACGGATTTTGTGGAAGTTATTACGCGTCATCCGAATAAATCAGACAGCTAATTTGCAGCTGAATCTAGTATAAAATCATTCAACACATACAGAATATTTCAAAACGCATTACACATTTTTTCGTGCAAGATTCAATTCACTTCATATCAATTCGAACAATAAAATAATTTTGCTAAAGATGATGATGGAGGATTCTATCATTGATGGTTGATTGATAATTGTTTCTCACCATGATTGATGGTTTAATTCTTGATCAATAATTTTAAAAAATCATTTTAGTAGTTATGTTAACAAATTTTCCTAAATTATCAATTTTAAGTCTGCCTCTATCACTATATTCTATGACCAGACGTGCCAAGTCAAAACTTTTATCAACTATCAAATAATATTTCATGGATACATCTGAAGAAACCATTTTTTTACTCCTCTGATTTGAAGAATGTCGAATCTTTTTTTTTTATTTGCGCTACTAAACTGAAGTCTTGCTATGACAGATTTTGCTTCTTCGGCCTCAGATAAGAAAGTTTTGTATTCACCTTTTACAATAACTTTAAAGTTATTTTAATTATTTTAGCAGTTTTTTTATCTAGTACAATTTAAGTATTCTTTTTGAAATCTGTTTTTAGTATTTAAATAGTATTTTTAATGCAAAATTAATTCACTGACTAAGAAACTTATTCTCCTAATTTTTGCGCAAAAAGCATCAACATTTTCTTTACTCATCGTAAATAAATCAAAATCCTCAACACGTTCGAGCAGGAATTAAATTAGAAGACTGCACGGCATCTACAGGGTGATCAGCGAATAAGCCCTGATTTCAAAATTAAATATCTCTACAACAAAGATCGATAGAATGATGCGGTAAACTGTACGCTTATTAGCAAAACAGTAAAAATGCTGTACAAAAGTTTAGAAAGTTTAGTTACGAAAATCGTTAACAGATGGAGCTCTAATCCCAATGCCCACAAACGTTTTTAGTGTGACGTCAAAAATGAAAAATGACTCCAGATCTCACTCCTTGTGACTTCTTTCTGTGGGGAGCATTGAAAAACACTGTCTATAGAAACAATCCCGCCACTCTAGATGAGCTTGAATCGTTGATGGGTGTTGCATGTGATTCCATTTCCGTTGAGACATTGCAAGACGTGATGTGAAATTTCATTGTTCGATGACGCCACCTCATTGTTTCGAACGGTGAGCATTTTCAAAAAATTGTATTTTGATTGCAAAGACCTCATCACTTTACTGTTTTTTAAGACTCCTTTCAGAAGAAGAGGTTTCAGCGCAGAGAGCCACCTGTTAATGATTTTTGTAACTACATTTTCTAGCTTTTGTACAGCATTTTTACAGTTTTGCTAATAAACGTATAGTTTACCGCATCATTCTATCGATCTTTGTTGTAGATATATTTAATTTTGAAATCAGGGCTTATTTGCTGATCACTCCGTATATTCATATGGTTTTAAACTGGACAACACCTGAAACAACTAGAGAAAAAGGGCAATTCCTAGCATTGACAGTTAAAACGCGTTTTCCTTAGTGAATTCACGTTTTGTCTGATTTTAGGTTTTCACTGTTACAGACTCATTCCTAAATATGAATAAAAATCTGTAGATTCTAATTTCAAAACTCTCTTTAAATGATTACTTAACTGAAATTTTCTTATTTAATCATCATTATGCTAAACGTAACGAATAATGATGGTTTAATGAGAAAAAAATTCAAAGAAATAATAAAACTGTGGAGTAAAACTTTAAGAGATCTGTTATTAATATATAGCATCTAGGCAACGTTATTATTCTCCTAATTTTTTTGTATTATTTTGCAATGTGTTCAACACACCTTACATATTTATTGATGTATCCAGCGTAACAGTTTATTTTTACGCATATTTAAGATTTAATTGTCAGGATTTCTTAGATTGAGTACCCTTTTTATTTCGAAAGCGCACAGACAATAAAAATGTACGCACACAAAGGTGAAACTTTAGTCTCTCTGCGTTAGTCGTACTTTTTAAATTTTCAGATTTATTTTTTGAAAGCTATAAGATTTCGTAGATGAGAGTTTTTTGAATTCGTAAAGATTTTCAGAATCAGGTAAAATAAAATAATTTTTCTTCTCAAAGGTTTCGAATTTTGATTCACATATAGAAATGGAATTCTCCCTTGTTAACTTTCCAACAATTTTGTGCAATGTCCTATAATAGAGAATTCATATTTTACCAGTGGCATTTACATAAATTTCCCTTTTTATTCTTTAATCAATCAGTGCTCTTAAAAATATGCACAAATCTTCACAGTTAATTTATTCAAAATCTGAGTTTAAATTTTATTTCATACGGACTATTTTGAAACTTCTATAATAATTAACAAAATCAATTCACTGATAGCTATATAATAGGAAATGTTACCTTCAATTAAACAAATAAAGAAAAAATTCTACGGATCTCGAGTTCCGTTATTAAATCTTTTAATGGGAATATTCTGAAATTCTTGAAGTCAGTCTCTTAAAATTAGAGATTTAAACCTTCAATTTAAATTGATAATTCAACGTCATATATAGGAATTTAATCGTGATAGAAATTAATTACTTTTAACTAAACTAATTTACATATGAATAATTATTTTACTAAATTGGATTCGCTTAAATTGTGAATAATACAATAAATTTATAATGATACAAAAATTAAAAACAATATATTTATAAAGATACAATTTATCTTGAGTCAACATTCCTCTTTAAACACTCACTCGTTTAATGACGAATTTTCCAGATAAATTCAGCAGAAATTAAAGAATTTTTTTTACTAACCACTATTTCTAATTCCTCGTACGATGTTGTTTCTCAATATGAGTGTATTTAACGGAGAAACTGAAAATTAAATACACGTACAGCTGGAGTGATTAATGTAATCAATGTTCAAAGATTAATAAAGTCTGTCAGGCTTATAGCAATTGTAATTTGAATTAATTGATAACTCTTATTAATGTAATTCAATTTAGTTTAGAATTAATCAAATTAGTTAAAACTATAGCAGTGAATTATAATCCAATCTCGATTAATCGTAAATAATAGGTATATTAAATTTAAAAAATAAATAAATATTTATTTTAAATTCCACTCTCACTCTGTTATAAACTTAAATGATTCTCTGTCTAAATGTTGAAATATAGAATCACTTGAATGTATTTCAATGTAATTCTCGATATATTTTACTTTTTTGTATTCGCGAATTTTGAGATTCTTTTAGCTTTATGCTAAACATTTTGGATTACACGTAATCTAAGGTTTATTTAGTATAATTTTAGTGGATGGTCTTGAAATGTTTTTCTAAAATATTCTGTATGTAATTGTACAATATTCAGTAATACTATTTCTGAACTGTGAAAGTGTTTAGCACCAATTGTTCTACCTCCTAACAGACATGCAATTAATACTTTGAAGAAACCCTCATTGTTTCCTTTTAACAATTAAAACACCGTAACAATTTGAGTCCTTGTCACTATTGCAACAAACAAACGTAGCGAAATGATTGTTTTTTCTTACATCTTTTTTCGTCCGTTTCACAAGGCAAAAACATTTCTCTTGAAATATTTTAAAGCTGGTTAGTTTTGTTTCTTAAAATGTTTTTATCGCCACAACTTGATCATAAAGTTTAGGCGGATCCTCAATCGGATGATTTATAAAGCAACTGTAAGTCGATTTTGCTTTTTAATCCACTTGAATAATAATCCACGTTAAGCACTACTGTTAATTTTCATAAATTTTAGAAATTTATTTGCTCAAACTTTTTTATAACTGAGTTTTATATTTGGATAAAGTGAGTTCGATTTGCTGAAAATTCCTTAATCAGCAAAGATTCAAATAATTAAATATCTTATTTCTCAAGAAAATGATGATGATCTTTGAATGATCTTTCCAAAGCGGAGATTAGAAATATTGTGAAATAACCATTTTTGACAACAAGATTGTCATATTTAGCTGTAGAAGTTACTAGAACTGTCCTATTTTTTTCATAATTTAATTGAAATATACTTTTCCTTTCAATATGGCGATCCAAAACTCCGATTTAATAAGGCTATAAACTTTTGAGACTTTACTGTGCCTTTTGTTTGAGTTTTACTCATTGTCTATTTATCGTCATTGACGAAATAATAATTTTAAAGAACTGAAGCATATTTTTTTAATTTATTAAAACACGTTATTTAAAACACGCGCTGAAATTTTTATATGAATAACTCTATTAGGTTTTGAAATATCGTGTTAATGGTGGAGAGTTTTTATGAAAATTCTAGTTTTGAGAAAATGGAAGTGAAAGACAAATTTTATCTGAAAAAATCTGTGACCCTGGATGATAGGATTGGCATTCCTTTTCCTAAAAATGTTGAACTGTTTTGTAAAAAGAAAATTCTGAACTACAAGAAATAACAATAAAAAAAATTCTTCAATGTGGCTGATAACCAGTGTTTTCAACGTAGTCGGATACCTTAAACACATTAGGCAAAGAAAAAGATAGTTTACCATTCTATAGATTTAATCCAAACATTTTACTGATATCTGCAATTTGAGTTAAACGACTATTGGATGACTCCTATTCTTTTGATGGACGACACGATTGCGCATTTGAGTTATTATTTTATGGCACATGCGCCATGCGTACCCTCCCCTCTCCCATTATAAAGAAGAAATTCGTGGACCTAAAATGCAGATATTTACAGAAATGTGAAATAAATCATTTTATTATTTACTATTATTTTTGAATCATCTGAGTATCACAAAGTAAGAAAAATGTTGAAATTAAAAACATAAAACTGCTATTTTTAATTAATTTTATTTGTACATGAGAGTATGCATTATAATTTAATTTTTATAAAAAGTTCCAAGAATATTAAGTTATTTATAGTATCACACAACTGTGTTTTGAATTCAAGCCTTCTAGAAATCTGCCACTTGATTCGATGACAACGGTCACATGGCAGTTTCTAGGTAGGCTATAAGGATCTTGACCATCTGGTGTTTTTGGAATGGAAAAAACTTGAAACAGAGACAGAAGGAATTTTTTAGATAAAGATGAAACCAATAAGCATCTGTTTTCTGTTATTTTAAATCCACTTTTCGCATCAGGATCTTCACCTGTTTCTTTCCTCATTCTGGGTATTATTGCAGTCCTCTTTACGCACTTTTGCATATTTTCTTCTCCTTCCCCTACTCGTAATGTTTTCTCCTTACATTTCATAGTTGGAGTAGAGGGGTTTGCTCTCAAGTGTCATCCTCATCTTCTAACGATGGCTCAACATCACATGGTTTATTCCAGAATGTCTCTATTCTTGCTTTAAAACGGGATGTTAATGTAGCTAAACTAAACTAAACTTCCTTTTCTCGTAATATTTTATCCATACCCTTCACTGATCTGCCGAAGGATATCAGCTTCTGTCACAATCCGAAAACGAATGATGCTTGTGGCTGAGCAAGTGATCCATGTGTTCTCATGCAAGGAGCAGCGCTGGCGAAGTGCAGAGGCAGAATTTCTGATTGGTCGCTTGTATGCAAAACACACATCGTATACTTGAAATTCATTATTCTTCGTACCTTAAAAAATAACGAAGAAAAAGACAACAGCTTTGTAGCATAAATTAAACCTTCCCGTCAACTCTTTCTACATTCGTTGCAATGAAGTTAACATTTGCCATGAGTAAAATGCTAAATGGCACCCATCCTACATCATTGGAAAATTTTAAGGCATCCGACTACATTCAAGGACAAATTTTTGAAAAATTGAATTAAAAAAAACTATGATTTTTTAGATGTATTACCAATTATAATATAAAATATTATAAATACCTCAAAATTATTTCAAAATAGAAGTAGGAAAATGTGTAGTAAATTCTAATGAAATTGAACCAACACGGTTAACGCTGTACACAAAAGTGTAATGCAGAAATCCTATTTTTCTTTGCACACAAGTTATAGAATATGAAGATGAATGAAATGAACCAAAATCTAAGAAAAATATTTAGATGCAAAGAAGTTTTTGGTAAAAATATACATATATGCATTTTTCCATAAATTCACCACTTGATTGCTCTATAAACACCTATAAATGAAAAAGTATTTCGCCAACACTAAAACTTTTGGTTCATTTCACTTCCCATGTCATTTAAAACACACGCTGAAATGTTTATGTACATATCTTTATTAGTTTTTGCGATATCATGTTAACGGTGGAAATTTTTTATGAGAATTAAAGTTTTGGAAAAACTGAAATTAAAGACAAATTTTTGCTGAAAAACACGTAACCCTGAATGATAGGTCCTTCTCCAAGAGAATATAAACTTTTGAAAGAGAAAAGTCTGACCTATAAGAAATAACAATAAAAAAAATTCGCCAGTGTGGTCGATAATAGTGTTTTAACGTAGTTGGATACCTTAAATCGTTGAATCCACTTTTTTTTATTATTATAGTACTTGCCTATAAATATCAGCTAAACATTTTCAATCTGGTTTCCAAACATACTTGGACATCTATTGAGTGTAATCTTTTGGCATTTCGGGTAATTCATGGTAATTTCCATACCGACTCATCCTACGATATATTTTAGAAGATGGAGATGTGCTTGCTGCACTGTGGTAATTTTGCAGATTGTTGTTTTTAAGTTGACAACGTCTCTTATCATGCTGCGAGTTCCATCATGGATGGGTCAGATGATAATGGGGTGAACCGACCGGACTGATCTGCCCAGAGTTCAGATTTGAATCCTATGGAAAACCTTGGAGGAGGAGTTGCATCGCCCATCCAAAATCGATGAAAGAACTTGTAAGATTTCACTAAGCCAAGTGAAAGAAATGACACTTGTCCGTGAACCAAAACTTGTGGTAAGCATTCCCCGGAGGCTTAAGACTGTAATTGCCTCAGGTGGAGATTCTACGTCTATTGAATATGAATAAATTCTCTTTATCCCTTTTATCGCAGGCGTCAATTACTTATTGGTGGATACGAATATTGCGATGCTGCTTCCCAGCATGATTGGCTCCTTCACTGGAAAGAATGATTTACAGTATTTCTCTGGAAGCAAACCAAGATGTGTTTAGATTCCAGGAACATTATTCCCAACAGTAGCACTCAACATACACATTTTTATTTTCTGTTATTTTTGAGTTTGTACATAGCGTTTATTTGTATTTTTGTATGTGTTTTTTTCTCTCACTCTTTTTCTGTCCTCGTTTCCAGTTTCTTTTAAATATTTTTATTAACATTTTTCAGATTCTGCCTGATATTTAACTTAAAAGGCCAAATCCATCTCCCCTTTGAACTACAAAAAGCTCATTGCTTTCGGCTTTCTTTTATCCAATATTAAAATCTCTGGCCAAATATCTATAATTGTCAGAAGAAGAACAAATAGTCACAGGGATGGATAGAACAGGAGTTTCCTTCCATGTCTCTCCCACTTCAGGCTCATGACACTGTTTAAATAATCAGAGGGTTATAGTTGCAGGGGATGAAGCGGTGTTGTGTTGTGTGTATTGGATGCTGCGGATGCTCTTAGAAATGATCCCAGAGCTTGGCGACCATTTGGAGACTTAGCGACGAATTTGGCGACAAAAGGGAAAGTACCCGAAACATCGAGAATTTTTTCGATTCGTCCATTAGGAACCGAGATGCGTCCAGATACGCCCTGATGGATCGAGACATTTTTAGCCACGCCTCCTGGGACTATATAAGGGCGACAGTTTCAAACTGAGTTTTTTTTAGTTTAGTTTTATTAATTGCCCGTTTTAAAGCAACACGAGGGCTATTTGGGATGTACTTCGTGATTATGAACCAAGGTCAGATGACGAGGATGACACTTGAACAGGCACCCCACTCTCCACACCACACCAGCGGGAGGAAACCCTCCGGTACCGAAGCCGAGACCAGGACACCAAGGCCCCATTTCATAGAGGAGTTAATGAACTTAATTGTCGTTCACGAAATTTAGTTCACGAATTTCAAGCTAAGAGCAGAGTATTCGGAATCGACAGCAGATAGCGAGTGCTCCTGAGGGGGAAACAAGAAGCGGCGAAGCCAAGCAAGTGCTGAACTGAGCTGTGTGCCTTGTAGTCTATTGAGGAAGCAGCGTCGAGTACTGTAGCCAGTGCTGCAGATATTGTTACTACTTGTGGGCTACTGTTGTTATTGTGTGCTGCCGTGTGTTCGTCTCGGTTGTAAATAAACGCCTGTGTTGTGTCTTCTGCTAAGGGACTGATCACTGTGTGTTCATCTCTTCTCACATCGTACACAACCACTGTACAGGTGAACGAACCCGACGGATTTAATGATAGGAAATCAGAAACAATTGTGTGTTACCATGAAAGCCTAACTTCCTATAGATTGAAACTCAGACGGCATGCAACCCACAAAATTGCACCCTGGAAGAAAACTTTGAATCGTTGAATCCAAAATATCTTTTAGCTCTTGCCTATAAATATCCCCTAACCATCTCCAATCTAGCTTCCAAATATACTTTGACTTTATTAACTGCAATCTTTGCGCATTTTGAGAGTAACAAATTTTTTTTGTTGTATTTTGTATTCAAAGTAAATATGCAAAATGTTGTTCATTTATAAGCAACTAGCTGGCACTGGGCACGTTTCTGCCGCAGAATTTTGGAAATATCGTTTGAAATTTAAAATAACTGTTTTGTTTAGTGAGGAATAACAGAAAATATGAAATTTATTTTCATATCGGAAATGAATACATTCATTGAAGTTGAATGATAAATGAAAGAGAATAGTGAATAATTTTTATTCTATACTTTTTTATTACATTATTCAAGAGCTTGAGGGCTGGCAATATTTTTTTGTTTTTGTTTTTCCGTCTTCAGACGAAACAAATTAATTTATTGACTGACCGACTCTTATCATTTGGTATACAACTGATTATGTGAAAAACACGCATTTTTGTAGGTTCAGTCCGCACTTTTGAATTGATTGAGCATACACATTGTTGACGGTCATCAAGAATGCAAGGTAAATGCAAGTTGTAAACGATTTACTTAGTTGCTCTCTTGTCATTCCTCGTTTGTTTGTGAAGCGCGATTTACCTCATTTCCAAATGTTGCGCTGTTGGATCTATTAAGCGACGAACGTTTGGGAACATGTCTTGTGTAGAAGCAATCAACAAGATACACATTTGCATAATCGAAATATCGTTTGCAAATTCACTTCATAAAAAGCAAAATTACTGTTTGCACTGGAAACCTTCCATGATATATAACTTACCATGAGCGGCATCGATAATAATTTTATTATGTATGTGTGAGATCTGAATAATACTCGTATGTGCGGTTCAAGCAGACAAAACAGTGAGCACGCTGAATAACAACACCCTGTGTAGAAGACTATTCGTTAATGAGAAGAAACACACCAGCACTTTCATACAGTATTTTTGATTTCATTTCCCTCACATTGACTAAAATCCATCAGAATAATTTTATGTGGTTTTATATAAGTGCTATTAATTCTGATGGGATGGGCTGTTTAACTTCAGTCAACTATCAATTTTTAAAATATATCTTTCACGGAAATGCAAGCAATAGGTTTTACCAAGTTACATAGAAATGGGTTGAACAGTACAGCAGTGAATAGGACACGAACAAACAAAAATTTGTTTTTGTATAACAGGTATGGTAACGGTACTCTGCCTAAAACCTTCACGCAGGTGCAAGCAATGAGTTGTCCAAGTTGCATAGAAATCGGTTGAAAAGTCGAGAGTTGAAAATCGAAAAGTTGAGAAAAGTTGAAAAAAAGAAAAAAACAAAAGTTGAGAGAAAAGTTGAAAATCGCTTAAAGTACGCACAAACCACAATTCATTTTTATATAATCGATTTATGTATTCTTTTAGAATAGTAATGCTTGGTGTGCTTTGAAAATTGTATGTGAAGAATTCCTTTTTTGTATATTTCTTTATTCGTTTAATACTTGTTCGGAATTCTTAAGATTAATGTAAGAAAATGTACACAGAAAATATATTAAACAAACACAGAAAATATATTTATGAAATAAATTTATTGATATAGTGGAATTAATATTTTTTAAAATTTAAAATAATGCAAAAAGTTTTGTATAGTAATATTTGCTGGAAATGCTGCAAAAAACGCAAAACTTTTTTTTATTAAAATTTCAATCTAGTAGGAGGGTTTCCCCCAAAGCTTTCTCGCACACTCTCTAATAAGGCAGTTACCTCAGAGAACGAGTTACATAGCATTTGCGTACAATAGCTATGAAAGAGTAACGTCTATCTTGAATTTAGCACCTTTACTGAATCTCTCCTTGCAGAGTTAATTTGACAATAATTCTTAGTTAATAGGTGCGGCAAATAGATCGAAATTTTTTTTAAATGTTACATCATTTGACTGTGTCTATTACTGTCATCCGGTAAATGCAAGAAATAAGTGTTCGAAGTTTCATCGCGATCGGATGAGCGGCACAGCATTGCATAAGAGACATACAGACATTCATTTTTATTTATATAAGCTTAGTAAATCACTAAAAAACATTTTATTTTTTTACCGTCATTTGAAGGTACAGTTTCATATATATTCATTGAATAAAATAACAAATGTACTAAATCTATTTATTGTCTGATTAACATTAACTACTGAATATTCAGCTATTTTTTTCTTAAGTCAACGCTTTCCTTTTTATATCCGAAAAAATGCGTTCGCATTTTTTTCAAATAAATTATGTATTTTGGAGAAAGGATTTTTTAAAATATTTTTTTACCAAATAATTGAAGATTGATATCCTTAATATTTTAAAAAAGTTTTATGAAAAGCAATGAAAAATTGTTCAGGCATTTTTTCAAAATTATATTTTTTAGAAGGTTTGTGCCTTTTTATAACACAAATATTTTGATAATGGGATGTGAATTTATATAATTTTGTCTTTCATTTACTTTTCAAGATATGACGCATTTTTTCCAATTTTTAAGTTTATGACATCGGAATGTGTGAGCTCTGTGGTATATTCAGTCCTATTTATTACAGATAAAATCATTAGTTTGAAACTCATGGAGCATTTCAAATTTTCCTTTCAAATATCTTGATGATAATTTATGAATTATTATTTTAATTTTAAGGATTCCCTCAAACTTTATTTGGGAAAAAAATTCTGAATGTAATTATATAGTATTCAGAAAGAACAGCAATAATGCCACAATAGCTAAGCCATATAACAACAAAAAGATGAATTCTTTACTAGAACTCTATTGTTTCCCGTTTACAATACAAACATTGTTATAGTTTGAGTCATTGTAATTATAGGAACAAATAAGGTGGAATCATTGTTTATTTTTATTCCTACTTCTGTTATCAACTGCTTTGGAAGGAATTCCGCAAGAAATATTTTGAAGCGGATTTATTTTTGTTCATGAAACTTTTATTGCTAAGGAAGCTACAACTTTTTAATAAAATGCGCTCGGATCCGTAAGTTGATATTTCTCATGGCATTTATGAATTGTGAAGAATATTTATTGCTAAGATTGATTAGGTTTTAATAAACTATTCACTTAATCCTTTTTATAATCAGAATTCTATCACGGATAAAATGGATTCATTCCAGAATGTTTCATCAAGCACTTATTGCATTATTTAAAAATATCACTATAGTTTATATATAGCGTATTTCTCACATTTATCGCTATAGTGATATGATTCTTAAATGGAGAAATGAACAAATCATGGAATTATTGTTTTTGATTAGAATCGTAGTTCGCATTTTTGGCGACAGAGGTTTCCATTCTTGGCACATTTGTTTATCATTTAGATTGTTGAAATAAGTTCCTATTTCATTTTGACACCAATATGGCAACGCCAATGTTCAAGCGGAGCAGTCTCAATAGCCTATTTTTGGTGAATATTTATCCGTATTTTCGGTTTATTTTTAACATATGCCCGATTTGGCGTCGTTAACGAAATAAAATAGCCGAAGAAGATTTTCTATATTCAGATCTCCCTCATCTGAATGAAAATGATTCGGTTGTGGTTGCTTATGGCGTCGTTGACAATCCCGCTTAAGAAGTTGACAATTTTTAGCCAAGTTTTAGCGTCGCTTGTTTCAATAGTACCATCTAAGGCTAGAGGGACGCGTTAGTTACTCATTCGTCACAACTCCTTATACAGGCGGACTTCATTCATACATTTCATTCACAGATCTTAACCATTCAGCGGGCGCGAACGTCCTATCAACATGAAAGATCGCACCTATTTCTCACATACGCCATAGTAAAATTTAAATTTAAAAAAGCTTAACTACTAAAATTATGTTGTAAATAGCTTAGGATTAATAACTACAATCACTTTAAACTTTTTTTACATAAAAAGAAGCAGAAAATATCTAAACATAGTTTGCAGTATCAATATAAAATGAACACAGGTTAACTGAATTGATTTAAAAATAATATAAATAAAATTGCCGATATGTTGACACAAAAATTTGCATATAAAATATAGAAGTGCAGAAAAATAATACAGAATTTATGTATAAAAAGAAAAAAGTAATTGAAAGTTAGGTAACAAAAGGAATAATATAGTTTCATTGTTATTTCATTGCAGCTTTGCCATTTGAGCAAATGTGTTTAGTGTGCTCCAAACATATAAATTTCTGGCAAATCTCACAAATGAACCTCGTGATTCTAGTCCGCTTTTCTTTTTGTCAGAGTTTGCATCTTTTTTTTCAACCTGACGTCGCATCTTCCATTTCTACAATACCTTCTTTCGCTTTTCTCTTTAGCACCTTTAATTTTAGCTCACTTTGTAGAGATGTGGGTGCTTTTTTTTAAATATTTTCTCTCGTAAGTGCATTTGCCAGCTGTCTCCAGTCTAAAACAACACAGATTTATTTGTAAAATCATACAAAATCAGTAAGAAAAACTAACATGAACGGTCGCGCATATCTCTAAAATACAAATATCTGATCGGCAGAGACCTATTAACGCCAAAAACTTACAACGACAACTGAAAGTAGGTGATAGGGAGGGGGACAAATAGCCAAGGACATGCGTTCCCAGCGTCACCATATCTAAAGGTATAAAACGAAATTCATCTCTAGTGTACCTCTCACATACGCGCGCTCCCAGGAAAATTAATTTAGACCTGCATCAGAGAACATTTACCACTGATGTAGGATCCTCAGAAGTATTATCTCAAATTGGAGGACTTGGTGGTTACGACAGATTTATAGGTGTACCAGCCACCATATACTTGGAGAGTCTTCGGGTGTCAAGAAGCAATTTAGAATTCACAACCCACATGATGAAAATCCAACGTTGTAATGAACAGGTTGTCTGGTTTAAAAAAATTACAAATGACACCAGTAAAATGTTTCGTCTTACGACTTCATTACTCATTTTGAGCGTTCAACATTAGGCCAGAAAAATGAGTATAAGTTTGTTTCTAAATTCTTTGAATCTTAAAAGTGGCACGTAACTACAATTATTTGTAGAGATAGTACATCGTATTCAAATTTTGTTCTGTACTTACCAAACTCACTTACATGCCTTTAGACAGAGAGAGAGAGAGAATCAACATCTTGGCAGATTTCGCCAAAACTTATCAGATGTATTTAATATAGAATCAGAGACTCCTAACCAAATTCCATCACACTAGATGAACCGCTGCGTTTTTGAGCTGTCATTTTCTGATACAGATTCAACTTTACTACTTTTTTTTACTGAATAAGACAGAGAAAATACGAGTGTCTAAAATTTGGAAATGCAGAGTCCAATTTTTTTTTAAATCTGTGTGATCTCTGTGTATGATTTTTTTATTTTTTTGATATTGTGCTTATCCATGAGCCTTCCAATCTTTGAGTACGATCACTTAGAGTTTGGAAGATGAAATTTGTAACTAATCTGTCTGGCTAATAGAGTAAAATGGAGCTCCTAGAGTTAGGTAAGTACATTTTAGATCAATTATATTTGACCAGTAACTGGGGATAGGAATTTCCTTGCATGGTTAGAGAGATGAATTCGAAATTACTCCTTATATATATATATATATAT